>CBVK0100871797.1:0-11312 GCA_900067695.1 Picea abies | reverse complement strand
TTCTCTTTTTACAAAAAATATTATTTTTTTACCATCTCTATGAAGACATTTCATAGCTATGATGATCCTCCCTCTTTCAATCTACATGTTCCAGCTACCACATTATTATGTTCCTTTACCTTTGTACTTCAGAATAAGTATTACATTACATAGAAAAACTGATCCATATGCAATTTACTAGCTGATAATAAAAAAAAATCATCTACACTACTCTCGAAAGGCTTTATAAACCCTTACAAGATCATTGTCACTCTCGAATTCCTCAAAATTGGCTATATAGAAATCCATACAATATCCCTCTCACTCTTGAAATTGTATAATGAGAAGATAATAATAATTCTATTAAAATAGTGGAAATAGAATTTTAGAAGGTATTTACATATGCATACTAACATTGTTATTTTACAAATATACATGTTTACAAATTGTTTCCAAAATGGAATCTTTTTTTATTCCTATATACAGACAAATATAGATGGATTATTCATGGAATCATTCTTCCATTAGTACTGGAAGGAGTCTTATAGATTTGGGGCTCTGAAAATGCCTATGACGATGAATCTGAATCTAACATTGAATCTGACATAGAAACCAAATAACCACTAGATTCAATTATAGGTCATCCAAGGAACCAATATAGTCTCTCCTTCCGAACACCAAGCACCATTTCTATGTACTCAATAAGATTATTTGAATACACTAGTACTTGTCTATTCTAGAACGCAACTACATATCCTTCATATTCAAAATATGAAACTCAAAGTAAGTTTACTCTCAAATATGGAACATATAGAATATGTTCTATTCCCAAAAACACTCTTGACTTGAGTTGGAATATTACATATCCGAACCCTCTTAGTGCTTGTTAGGAAATGAGACACACTTCCATGCTAAAACTATTAGAATAGAGGAATAAATATATAATCAAGAAAGTAAATGACATACCAAGCACACATTACACAAATATTTTACCCTGAAAACCCAAACCGGGGAAACCAACATTCCTTCAGCATTCTACTCTCTTGTTGTCTTATTAATTTAGAATAAAAGGTTACATTTCTAACCTTGGTCCACATCTAAGATATAATCGACATCATAACCTCTTGATTACACAATAAAAACCCTGTAGCCAATTCATCTTACATCTGCATGACTAGCAACCTCTAAATTACATATTCTTGGCGATCAGCCATTCATCATCTAAAAATTCAAGATTCATTGACTTGCCTTTATGCCCTTACAACACATCTTATTTATAGGATTTACAAGAGGAAAAATCTTAAACAAAAGGCTCCAAAAAATGGTTACATATCCATGCATATCATTGGCTACAAATCCCATCAATCTCGGGATCATGTTACAGTCAACTATGTAACCAAGTCATATTATCGTTGACTACTAGTCGACCTTCATTCGGTCTTTAGGTGGTCACCACACACACTCCTACCCACATCTTGTTGGTTGACCTCTTCAACTTTATATCGATGCATTTACCATGTCAAACCACCTTGAACTTTGACTTCAACTATACCATGTTGAACCACCTCGACCTTCTACTTCAACTTTACCCAGTTGACTAACCTCGACCTTCGACTTAGTTTTTATCCACTTTGACTTCATCTTTACCCGATCAACCGTTGAACCAACACAATGTTCAAATTCAACTATCAGTCAATCCACCTCAACCTACACTGCAAACAGTATAACTCAACATTCTCCCACTTTTTGTCTTCTTTTTTGAAACCGAGATATCTTTGAACTTTCATTCACAAACCCAGGACAACAATGCCCATTGCCTCTCTGCACCAAGAGAGCTTCATAGCATTCACAGACTTGGTCAAGAAGTCTGTTATGTTTTCCAACATGTCTCCTTTCTCCAGTAACACCTTGTTTCTTTCCACCATGTCTCAAACGAAATGGTCATGTACATCAATGTTCTTAGTCTTCGAATGATAAGTTGGGTTATTTGCCACAAATATTGTGCTTTGACCATCACAACTTATCTTCATAGCTCTCTTCTCAAACCATATTTTTTAATAAAACCTTTGCATCCATATTGATTCTTTTCTTACATGGGTGGACTCCATGTATTCAACTTCTATTGTTGACAAGGATACAATTGTTTGTCACTTACTCATCTACCCGATTTCTCCACAAAAAATCTTGAATACATATCCATTGATCGGCCTCTGTTGATCTTGATATCCATCCTAGTAGGAATTGATAAATCCATGTATATTTAATTCACTGTCACCTCTAGGTTTTCCTTGGTATCATATAGAATAATCATTTATGCCACGCAAATACTTGAATACTCTCTTGACAGTTTTCCACTGCGCCTTCCTAGGTGTCGACATGTATCTTCTCAACACTCCCATTGCATCAGAAATTTTTATTCAAGTACATACCATCTCATACATTAGACTACCAATAACACTTGCATAGGGAACATGTTCCATGTCCTCTATTTTTTCTTGTGTCTTTGACACTATTCAACAATTAGCCTTTCTCCCATGAGAATTGGCATCTTCACTGATTTTCAATCCTACATATTGAAACATTTCAAAACGGTTTCGATATAATTCATTTGGTTCAATCAAATATTTCTAGCGGATTCATCTCTCTTAATCTTCATTTCCAGAATGAAGTTAGTTTCAGTAAGATCCTTCATGTCGAACTTGGAGGATAACTTCTTCTTCACCTCCTTTATTATGTCCATGTTGTTTCTAATCAAAAACATGTCATTGACATACAAAGCTACATATATGAAACACCCAACTTCTTCTTTGGAATATATGTAATGATCAACTTTTATTCTCACAAATCCAAAAATAAGGATGTATGTGTCAAAATTTTGGTACCACATCCTTGGTCATTGCTTCATACCATAAACGGATATTTTCATTTTGCACACGAAATCTTTCTTTCCCTTTACTACAAATCCTTCAGGATGTTTCATGTACACTTCCTCTTCCAGGTACCCATGTAGGAACACTATCTTCACATCCATATGTTCTATTTCCAAATACAATGTTGCATCTAGAGACATTAGTAATCTAATGGAATTTAATTTTTCAATAGGGGAAAAAATATCACTGAAGTCGACTCCTTCAACTTGGGAATATCCTTTCGCTACTAGTCAAGATTTGAATTTCTCGACTTAACCTGCATCATTCATCTTCTTCTTGAATACCCATTTTCTACCGGCAGTCTTTATTCCATTAGGAAACTTTACTAAGTACCATCTCTCATTATTGTTCAAGGATTACATCTCTTATATCATGGCATCCTTCTAGAGTTTTCCTTCTTCTGAGTTGACTGCCTCCCTAAAAAACTTGAACTCATTGCCAGTGGTAGTTAACATGAATGGGGAATGGAAGTCGAGATAAATATACCTTTTGATTGGTTTTCTTAATTTTTCTGACCTCCTTACAATCAGAGTCAGTTTTCCCCCTCTTCCTCTAATTCATTCAACTCATCTGAATCATCTTCTTCATTCCTTAGTTCATACTGCACCATCTTAGGATTATTCTCAGTCTAAAAAATTTCTTTAGGATCAGACTTACTTTTGACTTCTCTCAATACCACATCTCAAGCATATATTTTTTTCCTTGATGCATGATCTTAGAGATAATATCCTTCCATTCCTTCTTTGTATCCAATGAAAATACATTTGATTTCCTTCTTGTCTATCTTTCTCCTCTTTTCCTTGGAAACATGCACAAATGCATCACAGCCAAATACTTTGAGATGTGAATCCAAAGGATTATTACCTGACCATACCTCATGAGGATTCATGACAACTAGTGTTGGTGAAGGATACATATTCACTAGATATTTTGTAGTGTTGACTACCTCCTCCTAGAATTCGTGTGCAAGCCTAACACCACTAAGCATGCTCCTTGACTTGTCCATCAACATTCTATTCATTATCTTGACAACTCCATTTTGTTATGGGGTAGATGATGTGGTATTTTGGCATGCTATTCCACACTACTTATAGAAATGATCAAATTATTTTCCACATAATTCACCACCATCTTCAGTTCTCAACACCTTAATCTTCTTATATGTATATTTTTCTACAAGAGATTTAAACTCTTTGAATTTCTCAAAAACCTTTTATTTATTCCTCAGGAAATATATCCATGTCTTCCTAGAAAAATCATCTATGAAGGTGGCATAATACAGGGATCCACCAAGTGAAGTCACTATAACATACCCAAACACATCACTATAAACCAACTCTAGAATCTCATTTTCCCTTGTCGCTCCAGACGGAAACCTCACCCAACTTTACTTTCCATATACACAATGTTCAAAAAAATCAACTTCTAAATCACATTCAGGAAATTATTTGACCATACCTTTGTTATGCATAGCTCAAAGTCCTTTTTCTCCAATGTGTCCCATCCTTGCATGTCATAGCATGGTCAGGTCAACTTTATGATGAATTTTCAAGTCGATTTGAATCGACTCAACACGAGTAGTGTCGATTCAAGTCGAAGTCAAGTTGACTTCAGGAACAACAATTTTGTTGCATCCATTTGAGTCCAAACTCCCTAGAAATTTGTATAGGGTTCCAATCCAATATCCTTTCATCAATACCATTATATCTCTAACCATATTACATGAATCCTTATGAAATAGAGTGTGAACTCCATAATTACTCATCTTACTGACAGATATAAGGTTTCTGACAATTATGGTTGTTGATTCATCCCTCAAGAACACTTCTCCTCCTTCATATCATTCATATTTGTAGAACCATTATCTACGTGGTGTCATATGATAGGATTCTCCTAACTCGATCACCCAAAAATATTGATCCAATTGTGTCCCGGTTGATACCAGACACACATTGCCCCCCTTATCTATAGTCATCTTTCCCTCTGTCATCTGCTTCTCATTGGATCCTGTACTGAATTTCATCTCCTTCGAATTGCAATCCCTTTTGTAATGCCCAACTTTATTTCATTTCTAGTATCTTATTGTCCACTGAACTAGGGATTTATATCTACCCTTTGACTTATAATTTTTACTAGAGAGTTTTCTTTTATCTCTTTCAACCAGTCGACCTCTCACCACTAAATAATCTTTGGTCAATCCTTCCATGTTCTTCCCTCTCATTTCTTCTGATAGTTGAGATGAAACCATGTCTTCTAACACTAATGTGGTTGAATTAATCCATATATCCATGACTAAGTTATCCCAAGAGTCTGGCAAAGAACATAATAGGCTAGTACATTTCTCCTCCTTAGTTATTTTAATATCCATAGAAGATCACTTTCTTATAATGGTATTAAAAACATTTAAATGTGTAGTCACCAAACTTCCATCACTCATTCTCAAAATATACAGTTTCTTTCTGAGAAACAACTTATTTACCAAGGATCTCGACCGATACAAGCTTCCCAACTTGTCCCACAGTTTCTTGGTCAAATATTCACATGATACATTCAACAACATCGAATCTACAAGACAAATTTGAATCGTACTCCTTGCTCTTCGATTGAGTTTATCCAATTCTTTCGTCGACATTCTTTCCATCTTGGTACCTAGACAAATTGTTATCCATTGTTCTCGATCTACAGGCAAATATTCAATTTAAGATTCCAAAGCTCAAAATTCTAGCCATTGAATTTTTTTATCTATATTCTTGAGTTGCTCACCATTCTTTAACAAAGTCTTTAGCACAATCTTTAAATATTTATAACTTACAACTCTTACTGTACCTAGGGTTTATCTCATATCCAAGGTTGTTAAACCAATCTATGATACCACATGTTAGAAAATGAGACACACTTCCACCCTAAACATATCAATAGATAGGAAGAAATATATAATCAATAAATTAAATGACACAACAAGCACACAGTACAAAGAGATTTTACCCTAGAAACCCAAATGAGGAAAACCAACATTCCTTGAGAATTATTCTATCTTTTTTTCTTATTCATTTAGAATAAAAGGTTACATGTGTAATATTGGTCCACACCTAATACAAAATCGACATCATACCATCCTACTTACACAAGAAAAACCCTATAGCCAATTCGGCTTACATTTGCATGAACAACAACCTTTAAATTACAAATTCTTGGCGATTATCAATTCGACATCTAAAAATTCAATATTAATTAATTTTCCTTTACGACCATACAAAACACCTTATTTATAGGCTTTACAACAAGGAAAACCCTAAATAAAAGGTGCCCAAAAAATCTTACATATCCATGCATATCATTGGCTACAAATCCTATGAATCTCGGGATTCTGTTACAGTCAAGTACCAAGTCAGATTGCCATCGACTACAATCCATACTTCATTCAATATTTAGTTGATTTCCACACACCCTCTTGTCAACCTCTTGTTGGTTGACCTCTTCAACTTTTTCTTGATTCCTTTACTATGTTGAACCACCTCGACCTTCGGCTTTAACTTTACTTGGTTGACTAACCTCGACCTTCAACTTTTTGTCAATCCACCTCGACTTCATATTTACCCAGTCAAGCCACCTCATGATTCAACTTCAATTGTCAGTCGATTCACCTTGACTTTTGTTGCAAACAATATAAAAACTAAACTGTGCTTGTATGGTGTTAGTTTCAGATCCAATATAGCATTCTTTGTCAATTTTTGATAAAGTAATGAATATTGATCTCATTCTTATCATGTGGCGATATGCACAACTTTCCATGAACCATACCTCAATGTCTTCATACATTACACTGTTAATACCAGTCATTAAGGGGGGACCTCCAAGACACATGGCCGGGCTATCTGCCAGGTGTTTAGGCTTATAGTTTTATTTGCAATCATGATAGTTTCTTTCAAGTTTACCGGGGGACTAATATATCTAAAAATTTTCTTTCTTAGTTTATAGCACTTCTTATGCTTAACTTATATACCAGCTGGACCGGTTTCCCCTCTATTGGGGCAGTCTAGTAATTACAGTATGACTATTGGTGTATTTTGGAACTCCGTTGTGATTTTGGAAGGTTTTTAATATACAATACTTCTTACTTAAAAAAAAAAAAATACCAATCATTAGGATTAATTCTTTGTCGAATCTTTCAGCAAGACTATCAACTTCACTTGGAGCTGCTACCTTTCTTCTTGTAAGTTCCTTTACATATTCCTAGTTTTTCTTCATACAAAAGTTTGGATAAAGTT
Source organism: Picea abies (assembly GCA_900067695.1). NCBI lineage: Eukaryota > Viridiplantae > Streptophyta > Pinopsida > Pinales > Pinaceae > Picea > Picea abies. The sequence goes on along the minus strand of CBVK0100871797.1, from coordinate 4,135 downwards.
TCCAACAATTCTCTAACTTATTTCCACTCTTAACACAATAAGAGTAGAAGTTTGTGTTCCTGTCTTGGAACTGCATTCTTTTCTTTCCACTTCCCCAATTCTTTTGTCTTGGAAAATGACCTTTACCTCTATCCTTCTTCTTGGATGAATTCCTCCTAGAAGGATTGTCTTCTCCAAAATTTATCCATATTATGGGTATTAAATCCATAGGAAACATATGGAAATGTAGACCATAAATTCATACCAGTCTTACTAGTGGGAAATGACTTCATTCTCTCTCTAAAATTCTCATCTCTTCCAGGAGATGTCTTGCATTTGCTACCTTTCCCTAGGTTGGAAGGTTGTTCTGGTAGGACCAACTACCTATGAAGGACCTTTTCATGTGAATTTATTCTTATCTCAGTCATCCTAGAGAATTCTACATATTGACAAGGAGAAGAAGAATATGATGAATTATCTTCCTTGGTTACTATCTGTAAGTCTTTTGTAGGAGATAGTCTCTCTTACATGGGATAATTTTCCTTCTCCACTTTCCTAGATTCATAGAATGGTGCCAATATTTGGTCCTTACCCTATAACTCTCTTTCCAATTCATGAACAATACCTCTAAGAATTTTTTCATGACATATCAATTGATATTGAAGCCTCTGATTTTCCTCCTCGAGAGATTGTAGCTATGTCCTTAATTCAGAATTCTCCTTCTGAATCTGTCAATTCATGTCCTTTTCAACCCTTAATTTCATGAGAGATTCACTCATGTTGTCCTTTGCAAAAAAGAGATATTAAACAATGAGTCTTCAAACAACTTCACCAACTTGAGTCTTGGACCTTGTCAAATTGACTTGCAAAAAAATTTCAAAACCAGCTATGATACGAACTTGATTCAAAAATCCTTAGATGTTAATTTACTCTTAAAGATGCATGTTAAAATCTAACCTAATTCAGAATATTTATTGATCATCTTTGATAGATTTGGATAACACATGTGAAGCTTTTAATTATCCAAAAACTCATGAAATGATGAATAATTTGAAAAATAATGAGAGATAACATAATAGAAAATAAAAGAACCAACAAGACAATATTTGATGATGGATTTCACCTCTCCTAGGATACATCTCTTAGTCACCTTCAATAGTGAGACTACTTTTCATTAATCTCAAATGTAAAAAATTACAATGAAAGTGGACTTACAAATCCAATCTTGAAGTCAGTCTTCAATTGTGCTTCTTAATTTTAGAAACAGAGGTTACCATTGAGTTCCTTGATAGTCACTTGATAGGTTACCATTGAGTTGCATGCATGAGGTCGAGGGTTTGATCCTTGAAACAAACGATAACTTTTTGAATATACTAACAATAAAAGGCCAATATGAGGTTTCCACATGGAATCCTCTTATCGGTCCACCTATTCAAAACATGTCACATGTTAAATGCCAATTGGTCCACCTTGAACTTCTATAATCTCCATGTCACCTTCCCAATCAGATGTACAACCTATCGATTCATCCTGTTACCTGCCACATGTCACCCTATGGTGTTGCCACATTAGTGTTATACGATCTATATGGATGTGCCACATGTCACCCTTCTAGTGGTGCCATGTGTCACCCCTTTTTGACATGTTGACCTTGTTTGAATAGAACTTTGAAGAGCCATAACGTTCTCATACTACGTCTGCTTGAAGTGATTCACAAATCATTGAAAATCTCTTGTCGAGTTCTACACAATGAAGTCATTTTTATTAGAGATACTTCACACACACCTAGGATTTATTTTTCCTAAGGTTTTTTGTATGTTTATTAGTCATTATTCAGTCTCCTATAGTTTAGGGAGAATATTCCTATAGGAGAATATTCTCTTCAATTCACACTTTAGTTTGATCAGTGGAGTGGAGTCTAGATGCCACATTGGGATCATCACCATGCAGCACTAGGATCATAACCATATAATGTGCACTATCCTTGGTATTATCACCGGACTAGTGCATTACTCTTGATTCCCTGATATCCTCCTCACTTCACTCTGTTTTAGTCAGTTAACTTAATACTGAGAGACTAGTTAACTCACACTAGGTGGTAGTTCACTCCCGTAACTATTTAATAGACTATAATAGGTGGCATTTTACTTCCATAATAGTTGGTGTGTGTCCATCTCACTCTATACCACTACTATAGTGCATTGTCTTCTCCTCCAATGTGCATTAGTTGACTTATATAGAGTACATCATGTGTAAATTATCATTGATTCATTTGGCTAATGCGAATTCTTCCATTGTTTCTCTCCTTCTCTTTTCTCATATTTTCTCTACAAACTGTGTATGTCATTTTCTAGATAGATCTATTATGTGTAGCTTCAAAAACATTACATGGTATCAAAGCCAACGGATTGCTAGAAAAAAAACACACCAAATTGCTTTTGTAGGTACCAAAGATTCAAGACAACGAAAAAATGGAATTTCTAAAAGAATTCATTCTTACACCATACAATTTCTTTGCATGGAAATTGACACAAACCCCACCCTCAATTAGGGTTCTCTCAACCTCTCGGTCTAGTATAATTTAGATTCTTGAGCTATATTGGCTCTCTAGGCCCTATTGAGCCCCCAAATAAGGGTGCTTACAAGCCAAGTTGGGTTAGCTAGGAAAGACAATAGTGAAGGAAAGAGTTAGAAGTATCAATCATATGATATAAACAAAAGACTAAACTAAGAACAACAAAAGAAATTAAACTAAAGTGCATAAGAACATTAAAACAATAAATAAACAACATTCATGCCACCAATAGAAAGGATTGTATTAGTGGAAGAAAACACCAAAGAGAAAGGGAGATATATGGGTTCCCTCTTCCTCCAAGGGAGGGCTCTTGGACCCCCAAAGATTGATCTCTTCTTACAAGTAACAAACTAGAATGAAATGGTGAAGAGAATCCAAAGAACATTCAATCAAGAGGTTATATGAATGGCTAGATGAGATGGTGCTTGCATTCTCTTGATGAGGAAAGAGGATCCTCCAAGAGAAAATAAGCAGCATAATAATACAAATGAATTCCTTGAAAATATAGTGCAACCATGGCTTCCTTTTATAGCATAGCTTTGGGGTATTATGCAACTAGTTCTTAGTGTGAATAAGGGGCCCTTTAGGGCACCTTTAGGTCTTTGACCAGTCACCCAGCCAGATTCAGCTGAGATTTGGATGTCAAGTAGACTTGGAAGCTGAACCAGAAGTGGGTGGAAGACCTACCAATATCATAAATGCATCATTTTGAGGTGTGTGCATCTTTTTGTGTCCACACTCGAACATCGGGTGCATGTGCGCTTTTCTGACGTTATCTGAATGTTGCACGTGCGTTCACGCCTTGTGTATTTTTAGCGCATGTGGATTTTATTGTTGGTTGTATGGTTTTGGACCTTTTGGAGATGCATTTTTGGATTTTATTGTTGGTTGTATGGTTTTGGACCTTTTGGAGATGCATTTTTTGTCCATAAGTGAACTAATGAGTCTTTTGAAGATGCTGGATTCTTGTAACCATTTGCAGATGAAATTTTGGTGATAACAGATGCCCCCTGATGTGTGAGGTTAGGAGCATACGTATAGCCAAAATACATCAATCGTTCTTCTACTGAGAGTACCTATGTAAGAAATATAATTGTGGGGAGTGTCAAGAGAGAACCATTGAAAGGAGAGGGGAACCTATAGGACTAAATCCTTTCCCAAGGTGTGGAAAAAATAAAATTGTGTACAAACGAGGCAGGCATGGCCCATGCGCATGTCATGTAACTCAAAAAGATGTAATACAGTAATTGAAGTTGTGTGTGGATGTAGATCACTGCAGCGCCCTCCAAGGCGGTTTGATAATAACAAAGGAAAATTTTGATGGTGAAAAAACTCTAAAAAAGGTAAGGACACCTATAAGAAGTGTCAATAATGTGCAGACATTGATAGTCTATAAAATTTCAGAGGTCTTTGTCTAAGATAAAACAAATACAATAGTCGCAAAGTAAGACCCACCCTAACATGAATAGTGTTGAAGTCAAATGTTATGGAGGCCAACGACAGTAGAGAACAATGGTGGTTTTCCCTGTGCCATCCAAGACTCCTCATTGTAAAGGTAATGAGAGTCAAGATACTATCGCC
>CBVK0100871794.1:0-13566 GCA_900067695.1 Picea abies | reverse complement strand
CTCTTCCTCCAAATCAAGTGTTTGAGGTGTTTTAAGTGTCTTTTTGATGTTGTTATAAGTATGACATAGGCATCATGGCAGTATGTTTTGCTTGACACTTGCGACACTTGTGAGAAAAATGCGACACTTGTGACACTTATTGAAGTGAGTAATGTTGATGTGTAACAGATGGCCACCATAGTCCTGTGCATAGTACCTTCTACGCAGTATCTTTTCCTACATGATGCCCTACTATGATTCCCTTGTGGTCTTCTGCTAAAATTCTTGTTCATTCATGCTCTAATACATACCTTCACAAGATGTTGTTTGCACCCATCTTGTATAGGTTTCCTACAATCAATTGATAATCGGTTGCACGAACTACCAGGTTCTTCTTTTGTATGGTGGTATATTATTGCGGCGCGGTACTTGTTCTTAAGTACTAGATTATCTCTACGAAGTAGTCATCAAAAATATTTACTAAGAATAATTGTGCATCTGGAAAGGTGTCTTCTAAATCCGTAGGTTCTTCTCCATTTGTGACCCTGGATAGGTGGTCAGGTCCTGCATTCAGTTTCCCTGGTTTAAATATTACTTCAAAATCAAATTATTGAAATAGAAGTAACCATCGACAGATTCTCCCCCCCAACACTGGCTTTTTCACTAGGTATTTTAGGGTTGAGTGATTTATAAACATCTTAAATTGTTTTCCCAATAGGTAATGTCTGAACTTCTGTAGTGCATAGACCATAGCTAGGCCTTCTCTTTCTGTCATGTTATAATTATGTTCTGATTACGATAACTTTCTTCTTGTGAATGCTATTGGATGATCCAAGTCTCCTGCACCTAGTTGTGCTAAGATATCTCCCACTGCTAACGTTGATGCATCTACATGCACATGGAATGTCTTTTCCCAATCTAGAAATACTAATATCGATGCGGTAACCATCCTTTCCTTTAGGGTATCCAAATTGTGTTGAAACCCGTCATTCCATTGATATTATGTATCCTTCCTTAATAGTTTTTCCATTGGGGTTGTGATCTATGCATGCCCTTTGATGAACTTCCTATAGTATCATGTGTGCCCTAAGGTTTCTCTTAGCTGTCAGACTATTTTTGGTGCTGGTAAGTTAACAATGACAGTGATATTGGCCAGATCCACTAACAAGCCTTGTTTTCATATTGTAGGGCCCAATAGTATCCCAAACGGTGTTCCAAATATGCATTTCTTGATGTTCAGTGGTATCTGGAATTGTCTACATCTCTCTAACATTAGTCATAGAACTTCCACATGGTTTTTCAATAGACTGTAAACTGTCCAGTCATCCAGGTATACTTCAAGGAACTGATGGATGAATTCCTTAAATGATGCAATGACCACTCTGGAGAATAATATCCCAAGCGACATTATTCATTCCAAATGGCATGAATGTGTACTGATAAGATCCCCATTCCATCGCAAACATGGTCCTGTGTCTGTCCTCCTGTGCTATCTTAATCTGATGGTAGCTTGAGAATCCATTAGTGAATGAGTAAGATTTATGTCCCCCCACACTCTCTAACACTTCATCCTTGAACGGTGTAGGGAATGGGTCATTTAGGCATGCATCGTTCAACTTCCTCAAGTCGATGCATATCCTAATCCCTCTTCCTTATTTCTTGTCCTGTACTACCATCGGGCTAATCCATTATGATTCCTCAACTGGTTCGATGATGCCGACTTCGAGCATCTGATTGATCTCATATTTAACTTTCTATTTATATATGGAGTTCATTCTATAGGTTCGTTGTCTAATGGGTCTCGCTTCAGGTCTGAGTGGTATATTCATCTCTCCCAGTTCTCCTACTATACCCTTCATCTCTGTAAATGTTGTTCTCTCCCAGTTCTCCTACTATACCCTTCATCTCTGTAAATGTTGTGGGATAAAGGTCACTATATTCGTGCAACAATTTTGTGATGCTTTCTACCATTTACTCATCCCAGTAGTCTCCAATGCTGGCCATTTTGGGCTGCTCAATTGTCCTGATGTTAAATTTCTTTACCTTGATTGGCGTGGCAATGAATTATCATTCTATCGGTGGTCCTTCCACATCTCTTTCTCCTTCTACTTCTTCGATATGAATGTCACGTGGGTCATATTCATCTGGTGCTTCCTCCTGTAAATGATAACATGAAAGTAGTTCCCCGACTGTCTGTTTATTTCATTGTTTCTCTTCTGTGATAAATTCTATTTCTGGTTCTTTGATGAGTATTACTCCTCTGATTCGTTTGAGAGTTGCGTCTATGTTGGTGTTCTCATGCTTGAATGAGAAAGTGATTGTGAAGTTTTGTTTCAATGTCCTCCATGTTGTAGTTTCTTTGCACAATTCCTGGTCTATGTACCATTTCACTGGTATTCCCTCTAAAGTATGTATTAAGTGATGAGGACATTCCTCTGGTGGTGTCATTTTCCATAGTGTTTTTCACTTCGCCAAGTGTTCCGTTGGTGCCTTGTGTTCTTGGTATTGTTTTTTTTTTTTGTATTACCGTTCTGCGCCAAACCTTCTGCACAGTAGTTGCTTACATTGATACCAGTCTATAATGGTCTCTTTATGTGTGCCCCACCATCTTGCGAGTGTGGCCTTGAGTGCTAAGTCAAGTGCTAACAGTCATTTTTTTTCTAATACTCTGTCTTCATATTGTGTCAAGAATGTTTCCAAATCATTTAGTCCATGGAAACTGGGTGGTTCTCTTATTTCTATGCCTACCCATATCACTGTGCAGTCTATTCTGGCACATCTTCACATGGATACTTCGTGTAGTCTCTACTTCCAGTTTTCTAACCCGGTGTCTGAGTTTGGTGCGCATGAAGTAATGCTCCACAAACTGATTACCCCATCTACAGTTGGGTTTATGTAATCTTCATCGCACGCAATTGTTCTATACAACTGGCCGATCTCCTTTAAGTATAGGAAAGTGGGTTCTATGAACCTCTCCCCTTCCGATGGATCTAGTGGTGCTATGACCCTGTATTCCTCCCCTTCCGATGGATCTAGTGGTGCTATGACCCTGTATTCTCCAGATTCAAATGTCATTTTCCTAGTTTTCAAATTGATTATGGTCTTTTTTTCAAATTCCCAATCCAGAACAAGAAGTTTCGGGTAAGGTGTTGTGTCTTCCACTAATTCAATGACTTCAAAGTCTGCTTTAGTCTGCACTCCATCAAGATCTACTGTCACTATTTTCAGTCTACCTATTGGTAGGACTCTATGTTGGTTTTCTAGTTTTAATTGGACATTTAAGTATCCCAGTGTTGGCTCTCCCATACATTTCTAGGTCTTCTTGGGTAGCACAGTCACTTCAGATCCTAGGTCTAGTATAATGTCTCCCATATTGAAATCTCCAATTCACTTCAGATCCTAGGTCTAGTATAATGTCTCCCATATTGAAATCTCCAATGTTAGCATTTAGTCTAAATTCCCTACTTGTTCTTCTTTTGGTGTGTAGGTGATTGACAATTTTTTGTTCTAGTTTTTCTTTCATCTCGTTGCTACATTTCTCTAGTATGTTTTGCAATATTTTCACAGATGAAGGTTCAATTAATACTTTCATGTATGATTGCAAAAATCCTTTGATTATACTTACTTGTCCCTTGGGATGCATTCCTTTGGTATGATCCAATGATGGAGGCATCTCATATTCTGAGGATTCCTTGAATGGTTGTGTAGTTGAAGTCGACGTTGTGTCCTCCTTCTAAAATTATTGTATGGCTTCCTTAAAAGTCTCCTTTTATTTTGGTGCCTCGAACTTCTTTCTTGGTTCGGTGTTCTTCTTTACCCATTTCTTTCGTGTTGGTTCCTGTCGAACTGCATCACTTCATGTTTTCATTCCTCCACGAGTGACTATATTGATGTTTCTTTTGTCATCCCTAGCTTCAGTTGAAATCCATTGGACATTATGGTTGTTCTAGTTCCTCTTTTCTTGAATCTATACTAGTAGTGTCAAACATTCCTCTGTATCGTGGTCCGATGCACAACAATACATACAAGTTGTTGGTGGAAGTGGACATTCTTGTGCACAATGTCCTGGTTTCTGACAATTGTGACATGAGATTGGTCCTCTACCACATTCGAAACCTCATATGGCTCGTCCTCCTCCTCGGTAGCCTTCTCGGTCACCTCTCGACGCGTTATACTCTATTGCCTGATTATATTGCGCAGTATTGTACTGGGGATGTGTCGGGTTATACTGTGGCTACATGTTATTGTATGGTTGATGTGCAGTACTATACTATTGTTGTGAAGTATTGTATGGAGTTGGGGTTTGATTGAACTGTGGCGCTACTTGCCCAATCATCATTTCAGTCTGTACCCTGTATGCATCTGATGTTCTTTCCCGCATCAGCTCCATAGTTTTTCAATATTTTTTGTCATGGTCTGCTGACTTACAAAAGTTGCAACATGAATTCTTTGGAACTGTCTAGGATTTCTGCATCATCGTGCAGTGATAAGGGTCATGACCCAATTTCTTGCATATTTCACACCATAATCCTCCCTGTGGTAGCATATTTGGCATACCTTTTTCCATATATTGCACGAATGTTGAGCATTATTTCTTCTGGTGTCCTTACTTCCTTCATGTGGTGCACCAAACGACTTCTCATTCGTCCTTGTTCTTATTCTGGTTTAACTGAAATGTTAAATTATTCAAATCCTCCTTCAATTCCTCGATAACAGGGTTCGTATGTTGGTACTGGCTCTCTTCCAGTTGCAAGGATACCTACATAGCCTCTGTCTGTGTTGAAATTTTTATTTTCGTAAGGAATATTTTAAGTGTGGGAGTAGTGAGTTGACAAACATGTGTCGATGTTGCATCTCGGTCATAAGGTATTTCAGTTTTCCCTTTAGTCGCTTGAATCTCTAGTCAATCTCCCATACAAATTCTCCTAGTTTCTGTCTTATATCGATCATCTCATTCATGTACTGATCCTATGAGATCAGCTTATGCAACTCATCAATCAGTAGCTTCTTAATGTCTTCCAGTGTCCTCATCATCCCAAGGGCACTGTTTGTGTCTAGACTCATGTACTAGTCTAGTGCATGGTCTCTTATCGTAATCGCTAGATGCATGAGTTTGGTATCTTCATCAGTGATCTGTTTTGCCTCCCATATATTTGCACAAATGAACAAATGATTCTCAGGGTATTTTTTTGCTTCTCCTCGAAATTATGGTAATCTGATAGTGGAATCGTGTCCTGCCATTATGAATATTGAACTCCTTCCTCCTCTACGTGGTGTATATACTTGACTAGTGCTTCCTGAACTGGCTCCTCCAGTTGTTGCTCCTAGTGTAGATGTAATTCTTGTTGTTGGACTTCCTCCGAACTTCGGTTGTCTAAATGGTGGTGTTCTCTTTGGTGTATTAGTCGCACATGGGTTTATGGGTTCCACACTGACATTAATATGGATAGGATGGATTCCTTCTCCTCTCATTCTTGGGCCTCTCATACATTACACACTGAATTTCCTAAATATGCTCCACAGCCCAGAGATCCTCTACCTCTTCCTCATCGCTCGCTAAGCCTTCCCTCACAGCTACAACTCTCTTCCTGGTATTCAACCTATATTGGTAGGGTACTCTGCTACGCGTCATTCCTGATGACACCAAGATCTACTTGAGATGGTCATCATCCATCATGATCGGGTCCAAGGGTTCCTCCTCCTTATTTCCTTTATCCTCACCTCCTTCCATTTATCCTCTCTTTATCAGTGTCCCCCCCCTTCCCCCATGCACGCAGGGAAGTTTAGCTGTCTCATTCTATTTTCATTACACCTTTTTTATATAACAGTATCTTAATAGAAGTATACAGGGATTGAATTTACCTTCCTTAAGGCCCACGTAGAAATTATTTCTCTGTTGTGTTGTATGACTTCACTATGTCAACTGCAAATTCGATGATGAAACCTGCCACAATACCCTCAAACCAAAATTCTACTACGCGGGTGAATTTGTTGTTCACCTGTTGTAACTGTTCAATCTGTGTCTGAGTCCAATATAGCTTTCAGATCTAGTTCATCACGTGGTTATCCTTCAACCTTATTATCCACTCCTATAGTAGATGTGGAAAATCAAAGAAAAAGACTTCGTGTAAATTAGTAAACACGTATTTCTCCAGATATTTGTGAGGTGTGATTCTAAGGTTTCTATTGTCTTTCTGGCCAAACTCTATCTCTTTGGTTCTCAACCAACCTTCGATTTTTTCTTTTGTGCAGTTCCACGATCTTAGCATTCCCTTATAATGCCTCATTGGTCTTCTTGTTTCGCTCGTTCTTTTCTCGTTCAATCTATCTCATCTACCCAGTCCTCCCTTGTTCCTTATAACACGGCAACAAAACCATTTGTTGGTTTAACTTATTTCTTTTACTATCTGAGTTAATGACCCAGGTTTCATGTCTTTCAGGTTTCCAACAAAGCCTCTAAAACTATCGGCCTTCCTGGTAAACCAGAAGGCAACACAATCCACAGAGTGCACTACGCAGTCTCACCCGAGATAGCTTTAAATAGGTAGTTGTAAGACTCACGCATTTATAGCCTAGGATTGATTATGAGATAAGGGATTTTAACACAATCCATCTACTACGAATCATGATTGCAATATCCTAGTACTCACAGGGTTGCATATATCCTTCACAGTTATTTCTTGAACAACACAATCGTATTCCATAACAGTGTATTAAATCATTCATTAAGAATAACAATTAATTGTTGAAAGCAAATAAATATATACATGCACTCATCACATTGCATAGATACTACCATGGTTCACCCCCTCCTATGCTAAGTCCACAAATATTTGTCCCTTGGATCTTTTAGTATGGTAGTTTTGCATCTCCAGTGTCGCGCGATTACAATTCCCTCTAATGGGTAAGATCTATATGAGGAGAACTAGATCACACCAGGCTCCATAGACTACGATCTAATCCTCAAATGTTCCTCCTCTCCTCTGTTCTTATCTCAACAACTTACAAAATTGGTCCATATTCCTCCTCTCCTCTGTTCTTATCTCAACAACTTACAAAATTGGTCCATAACCATATTACATAACGCATCAACTCATATCTAGCTACGATAGATCATTACAAAAGTTGAACTAATACAAAAGTGAATCAACCTCTCTATGATACCTGTGTATATTTATTTATATATATTGAGCTCTTCAGACATTTACAATGTATTTCCAAAAACCTAACCCGACCGACATTAGGTCTTCCTCCCCTGCGTGTGTGTTGTTCTTCCTCCAGCTGTCATTTTCCTTGTGCACGCTTTATTGCATGCGCGGGTGTTGTGTTAACTTCCTGTTGTTATTTCCGTTTCTGCACGATTTCTTTCCCATGATCATCCTTCTTTCCACTTCAGCCTGGTGCCAACAACCCTTGTATATGACCCAATGTATGTGGGAAAAGTAAATCCTTCCCACATATATCAAGCCATATACGTGACTGTGCAAATGGTATCCCCCGTACAACTCCGTGAACATGTTTTTTAAGAAAAATGACTCAAAATGTTGATGTTTCCTTTTCAGGATGGTGATTGAATGGAGAGAAAGAGAGCACAAGTATGTTGATGTTGTAGTAGAAAGAGATATGAGGGACCAACAAGCATTGCAAAGATGTGTCCTCTATAAATTTTGGGCTATAAAAGGATTGAGGGCACAAGAAAGGTTGATCCAAATTTTGATAAGCTACAGGGATACAAAGACGAAGGCCTTCAATCTCAATGGGAAACCATTAAGAATTGAAGTGGAACATATTTATTTCATTACAAGTTTGTCTCATCGAGGTGAGATGGTAAATCTCAAGGCCTGAGGAGCTGGAGGTGGGATGACTATAGAAGAGTACATCTCCACCTACTTTGTTGCAGATATAGAAAAAGTGGGGAGCCATTTCCCTATTAGAGAAATTGAGAACCCAAGCCTAAAGATTATCATCCTAGTGCTTACATGGATATCGGGATTGTCCTCTTTACATCAGGCATCGAGGTCGCTTGTGTTTTATGTTGTGGAGTGTTTGAGACCCACAATTTATTATTGGAGTACCTCTCTATTGGCTAGCATGAAAATCCAACTTACAGACTACAAACTTGGGATGAGGAAATTTAGGTTTGCCTCCATTTTGTGTATTTTTTTCTTTGAGAGGGTTTCATCCCTTAGTCCTAGAGTGGAAATTATTCCACATGGTCTATGTGATCCAACCATGACCTAGTGAACCGAGGTGATGAGGTGATTGGGAGGTGGTAGGGTACCAACCCCCTACAATGATGATTTCTTTCACTAGTGGCGACGACAGATAATTTCCATAGGTGACTATCCCTATGAGGGAATCAACTACCAAAGGGATCAGTACATGTTGTTAACACCAGGATCTTCCTTCAGGGAGATCAATAAGAATTTTTTATGTTTTTATGTGTTTTATTATCTAATAAGTGAAAAAAAAAATGCAAATATTTTTGGCATGGTATCATATACTAACATCTATCTCTCTTATGCATATGTGAAACCAAAAAGACCGGATGGATACCCACATAATCAACACCAGGGTATATGGGAGGATATGATATGAGGGGATGCAGAGCTAGTTCTTCAGAACATGCAGGGAAACCTATCATGTCTGACTCATAGGATTCCTATGGTCTAGGTCGAGGTTCTACCTAAGGCTATGCAGAGGCAGGTTGTAAGTGTACCCCATGTGTGGGTGAGACTCTTTCAACGTCTTGTGAACATTGTAGTGTGATATCATGACATGCACACGGGACCGTAGGCTTAGATTCCATGGTAATTTGATGTATCGATCGTATATATGTTTTGAAGGATACAAGCCTAATTTTGTACTATAATACCATATGGTTTGAACTTGATAAATGAAATACAAGAATGTTTGTTCTTCGTATTTTCTTATGTATCTTGCAATGGATGAATGTATGAATGTGTGTTTCCTTTTCTTAGTTATGTAACAAATTCCAATCTAAAACATAATTATCATATGCATCAGATACTTGATTATAACTTCTAGGGACATGATTATAAGTAATGAAATCAAAATATCGTTCAAAAATTTGTACCCGAAGGAATTATCGGAGCAGCATAGGATCCCTAACCTGATACATGTCGTTCAATTGGCACACAACTAGCTAGGAATCCAGGAAAACCTCTAGAGATAAAATACCCTTCAAAATGGCGTCATGTAATATCTCGATGACAGTGATGTACTCAGCCACATTGTTCATCGATGGCTCAAAAAACAAAATGCCTCATGAAGACACCAATTTCCTTTTGGGTGAATACATAACCCAAGCAACGGAAGCTGCATTCTGAGTATGATGACTGGCACCATCTGTGAATCCTAAGAATGCCAATGATTCCATTGACATATTCCAACCAAGGGGAAACTCAATAAGCAAATAGGAGACACAAAAGGACCATAGAAAAATATATACACTAAAGTGCAATATTATACAAAGCTCATGCCCAATTTGGAGGGATCAAGCATAATACTTATTGAGATAGAGCCCATTTTTGGGTTCCTTCAACATATTCCCTTCATAATACTCTAACTCATAGGCTCCTATTTCTAGTACACGTCTCACTATATAAGGACCATGCCACATGGAGTTGAACTTTCCCTCCCCCAGTTATTATTTAGCTTGGTCATAAATAAGGACCAAGTCACCCTCATCGTACTACCAGGGACAGACAGATTTATCATATTTAACCTTAACGGGATGTTTATTCTCCTCGATGGATAGAGTGGCATCTCAATATTTCTCATCGTGTTTCTCCAAGTGTATAAGTCGTTCTTTGATATCATTCGTGTTAGGTAGGAGCTCAATTTATAAATTAAGAGAAGGGGTCATGCATTCAATGGGAAGGACCAAATGCATTCTGTGAACTAACTAGAATTATGAAAAACCCATGGACGTATTTATTATGGTTCATTACACCAACAAAGCAGGGTAAAGAATCATGTGTCAGTTAGATTTACTCTGCCTGACAATTGTTTTCAAAATGGCTTCAAGAGATTTATTCATGGGCTCTACTTGGCAATTTTCCTAGGGATAATAGGATGACGAATGATATTAATTGAACCCCAATTTTGATGCCAACTCTATCATCATCATGTTTTGGAAGTGACTACCATGTTCGATGAAAATCTCCTTCGGAATTCCAAACCGAGTTATAATCTGATTGAAAATGAAATGTGTTGGAATCTCACCATCGAATTTTATTGTAGGCATGGCCTCACCCCACTTGGTAAAATAATCCATGGCCACGATAATATGATGGTTCCCCCCAGCTGAGGATGGGTTGAAATCCATGAAATACACCCCCCACTTGGTGAACGGACCAACGGTAATAATTGGGTGTAAAGGGGAAAGGTGCAAGTGTTTCTTACGAGAAAACACCTGGAAAGGGTGACACTTCTTGATTGCTTCTATGCAATCTTTAAAAAATCAACAACCAAAAATAACTACCTCACAATATCTTTTGGGCTACAACAATCCCAAATAAGTGAAAACCGCACGCCCCACTGTGACATTCATTGAGTATGGCTTCAACTTCTTTGTGAGTCAAAAAAAAATGCAAAATGTAATCCACCCCTCGATGATACAAAGTGTCATTGATAATGAGGTAGTTTTTGGCTTCATGGAGTATACGTCATCGGTCGTCTCTCAAACAATGTTGGGGAATCTTCAGATTCTGAATATATATTAAAATGTATCCATACCAGGAGTCCAAAGACGAGATAAGGAAAATGTTCTCATCAAAAAATGAGTCATCTAAACAGTATCCTCATCCTGCCTAGGGAAATATGAAATTAATTCTGAAAATACTAGCGATTCTTAGATTTTAAAGAGACAAAATCGAGATCAAATTCCTGTAAAATCAAAATCCATTTATTGTATTTTCCCCCTATGAGGCATATTGTCAGGACGTTAAAATGGATTGAGATCGGCAACCATAGTAGTCTTGTGAAGTAAAATATAATTGTGTAATCATTGACCTGCATGCACGGCTTCTAAAGCTATATTATCCACGTAAGAGTACTTAAGTTTAGGATCAATTATATTTCAACTAAGATAATAGATAACATTCTCATGGAGCTCATCATCCTCCTAAACAAGAACCATACCAACCATCCCTTCATACACGACTATATAAAGTAAGAAATATCCACAATAGTTTTGAGGACTAAGAAGAGGTGTCGACACTAGGTCTTTCTTAAGGGCATTGAAGGACTCATGGGCTTGCGCATCCCATATGAATGCATTATCCTTTTTCAAGATACAAATGAAACCCTTGGTGATATTGTCATAGTTAGCTATAAAGAGACGTAGGAAGTTATCTTTCTCCTATAAACCATGAAGTTGTTGAATGTTGCGCGAGGGAAGAAATCAAAGTATTTACTCTACCTTCATGGGGTCTACCATGATCCCTTACTCAGAAACTATGAATCCCAGTAGGTGGCATGACCTAACACAAAAGATGCATTTATGAGGTTTTAATCGAATACAGTAGTAACGACATCTTTCAAACACAAGACGAAGATGAGTCGGATGATCCAATTTCTTGTGAGAGTGAGCAGTGAGGTCATCCAAATAAGCCTCAACTACATGTTTGAGGTCATGGAAAGCAAAGTTCATAGCCCGTTGAAAATTTTCTTCAACGTTTTTAACGTCGAAAGGAATTTTTAGGTATGAAAACGTACCCCAAGGACATATAAACGTCATCTTATGTTGATCCTCGGGTTTAATTTGGATCTGATTGTAGCCTGAAAATCCATCCATAAAAGAAAATACTTCACTACCGACACACTCATTAATATTCTAATCGATAAATGGTGTAGCGAAATTATAATTAGGATAGGATTTATTTAATTCTATGAAATCCATACAAACTTGGATGGTTCCTTGCTTCGCATCCACCATAATGGATTTGGATACCCATTCAGTCAAAGGAACTAGGTATATGAAGCTAGCGTTAAGTATATTCTCCACCTATACCTTAATGGTGGAGGACTTCTTGGGATTCATGACTCTAAGTTGTTGTTGAAATGGATTAGCATTCAGATAATTCTTAATTTCATGTTCAACGATACTAGGGTTGATCCCTAGCAATTCTTCATATAAACAAGCAAATATATCTCGGAATTCCTTGAACATATCGGTGTAAGTCTGAATTTCTTCAAGCAAAAAGTCTACACCGATATAAAAATTCTCAACCTTTCCATGGGTTTGAGAGATGTTGATCAGAATAGTAAGAGAGATATTATCCATGTTCAATTTTTCATATATTTCATGCTTATCTAACGGGACCATGGGATGACCAACAATCTCACTCATGGTGGACCTAAACCCATCTTGTTCGATCCTATCAAGATCTAGGAGAAAGTAAGATCTATGGTGAAGGTCCTCCCAAGGCCTATCAGGACCAGTCATGGCCTCTAATATTTCTTTGTCTAAAGTAAAAATACCATCAAGGAAATCATGTGAACTAGATGAGCCTACGACCCATATGGGCTCTATAACAGGATCCATATATTTCATCCATGAAGAGGGAAGATCTGGGTCTGTAGTGGCTTCTTGGATAGCCTGGCATGTGATCTTAGCTACAGATAATGACATTTCCATTATGATGTGCGATTAAACTTCATAAGACATAGTCAGAGAAGGTAAAGTCCATGGGTCATCTAAATATGAAGTGTGAAATGATACATACCTCAATGAAGATGAGGTTTCACTAGAAATGGAATTAATGTACAAGATTGATTCTGAGAAATTAAAGGTTCCCATCAAAGAAGGATACATTTTGACATTAATGTTCTCAGTTTCCTTATGATAATTATCAACAATGGGGGTCGAGGGTCCCGTCGATGCAGAGGAGATGGAGTGCAAGAAATATAATTGGTGGATAATCACAATCTTTCCTTCATGAGGGAAGCATACAACATGAAACACCGACAACACGATAGCTCACATAGTGTAAATTCGATTACGCCCCAGTAAAATATTATAGTCAAGGGGTGCATCAGCCACCTCAACTTCGATCTCCATGGTTTTACCACCTAACTATACTGGAAAAGAAGGGACGATAATGTGGGGTATGAATGAACGCCCATAAAATGTAGTCAACATAGTCATGGACTAAGAAATATGGGGAGAGACAAGAGATTTCTAAAAATAGAGAGACATCACAGACGTCAAAGCACCTTCATCCACTACAGAATGCTTAACAATTATATCCATACATTCTACATGAATCTAAAAATCTACATGGTAAGGTAAGTGAGGCTTAACATCTGTGACATTGAACTTGATCATTTTTTAGCCACTTGAGTCAAGAGCTCCCAATGCAGATAAAAATGAATTATTATGTTCTTGGAACATTTGTAGTACCTCCAAAGATGACATTGCACATGGTGTTTGGCACAAATATTTGACAACCGAGTAATTTTGGGAGGATCTAGCATGAAGATTATGAGAAGAGTGCTTAAGAACTCCTTTCAGAATGTAAGGTGCAGGGTCAAAATTATCTATATGAAAGGGTGTTTATG
>CBVK0100871792.1:0-21266 GCA_900067695.1 Picea abies | reverse complement strand
TCATCCATATTTTCAACATCCAAGGTGAAATGTGTTGGAACACAAAGTTTTGGGTTAATCTCACTCGCGTGCAGAAACAAATTTGTCCTCACTCATTCCAAGTTTTGTGTGTGCTCATCACAAGTTTTGTATGAACCCATTCCATTTTTGCATGCACATAACCTAATGTGCGGAGAAGGACAAGAAGTGTGTGTCAGACCAAGTTTTGACATTGTGTGCCAAGCCTAAAGTCTACCAAGTGCACGTCAGACTGAGTTTTTTCAGTTGCGCCATAAATCAAGAAGATGCATGTTGAAATCAAGAAAGGAATCATTGGGAAATATTCTCGAATGATTACTACCAACAACACAAGGGAATGTGGAGCTGACAGAATATGAGTTGGCAAGACAATTAAGATTGCCCCAATTCCAGAAGGCTACATGGACTGGGGGAAGGTGCTTGAAGTGTGCTAGGCAGTTTTTCAGTAGAGCGAGTGGAGTAGATCAGAAAGAGACAGAGATTGTGAGTAAGGAAAGCTATAAAATGAAGCAGTGACATTGGAAATAGAGTTAGAGAGTTGGACACTCACTTAGAGGATTCATTAAGTTTTGTGTTGTATGTTGAGCTCACTCTGAGCCTTTGTAATGATGTAATGTTGCTAGATATCAGTCTAAGTTTGTCATATGTTTGAGGTCTAAAAGGATGTGCATAACGCATTATGTTGTAACCCTAGGGAATTATCTAAAGAGGACATGAGACTATGTTGTTGTTGAATATAGTTTTCTTAATGTATGCTAGTGTTATATGGAATGGAAGAAATAATAAAGTTGCAACAGTTATGATATATCATGTGTTACTCATGTGTTATTTGGATATGTGTGTGTATTTTTTTACTTATTGATCAATAATAAGTTGATTTTAATGAAGTCCATGAATGATATCTCAAATGCTTCCTTGTGTATTTATCCATTCATCCCTGTCACAAGACCAGATGGCCTTTGTGATCCTCATTGCATATCGGGTGAGACCGTCTTCGGCCTTGGATGAATATTGCTACGCTGATGCTTTGGGGGTTTTGTTGGTAAAATTTGGATGAACACTAGGTCTAAACTCCCTAGTGTTAAGAAAGACGGCGCAAGCATGAAACTGTTCAAGAGAAGGTCGTATCAATTAAATCCTAGTTATAAGGAAAAGGTGCGTAAAGAATTGGATCAAATGTTGGATGTTGGGACCATTGTCCCCATGGAGGAGTATGACTGGATTAGTCACATGGTTGTGCAACCCAAAAATACCAGTGACACTCAAATCTGTGTAGGTCTGAGAAGTCTCAACGCATCCTTTGTCCACGAGCACTTCCCTACACCTTTCACATATGAGGTGCTAGAAAATGTTGGTGGTCGGGAAGCCTACTCTTTTACATATGAATTTTCAGGGTATCATTAGGTTCGGATCGCAGAGGAGGATCAAGAAAAAACCACCTTTGCGACAGAATAGGGGTCCTTTGCATACACGGTAATTCTCTTTGTATTAAATAATTCCCTTACAATATTTTCTTAAATAGTGGTCACATCCTTCAAGGAATTCATCCACAAGTTTCCTGAATTTTACTTGGACAATTTGATTGTGGTCAGTTTGTTGAAGGAACACATACAATCCTTTTAATTGATGTTGGATTGATGTTGTCAGCTCCAAATTTCATTGTTGGGACTAGTCATGTGAAAGTATGGACTATTGGTGGATCAAGCTAATATCATCGCCATCTTAGATATGGTGGCCCCCACTTTAGTCCGGGAAATGCACGCCACATTGGGTCATACTTGATATTAACAAAAGTTCATTTAGAATTATTCCCATATTGTTGCCCCATTGGAAAAACTATTGCGCAAAGATATTAAGTATATTTGGACACCAGAGTGTCAGGAAGCCTTGGATACTCTAACAGAGAAGCTTGTCACTACGTCAATTCTAGTTTTTCCTTGCTGGCCTAATATCTTTCATGTCCATGTAGATGCTTCATCCATTGCGTTGGGTGTGGTTCTTCCGCAGTCGGGAAAAGGAAATATGGACCATCCAGTATATTTTTCCAATTGGAAGTTGTCTGATGCAAAAAATAATTATACTACAACAGAGTGCGAGGGCCTCGCCATGGTATATGCATTGTAGAAGTTTCACCATTACTTATTGGGGATCCCTTTCAAATTATTCACAAATCGCTACACACTCAAATATTTTGTCAACAAGAAAGTCTTAGGTGGTAGAATATGTCATTGGCTATTGTTATTCCAAGAATTTGATTCTTAAGTTGTAGTCAAGCTGGGTAAGTATAATGTTGGACCTGATCATCTATCCTGGCTAGAGAATAGAGAGGCTAGAAAAGCCTAGATGATGAACTCCTAGATGCACAACTCTTTCGTGTTGAATCAATTCAATTAGTTGAGATCGTTGAATTTCTCATGTCAGGACATCCTCCACCAGGGTACACCAAGGATCAACATCGTCAACTGGTAACCCGCAGTGCAAATTATTAGATGATTTTTGGGAAATTGTATAAGTTGGGCGTAGATGGAATCCTACACCAATGTGAATTAGAGCACAAGTAAGACCCAATTATGTATGAATCACATGAATCTATCGTTGGAGGACACAATGCAGGTAAGGCTACAACATGCAAAGTTCTATGAGTGGGACTCTGGTGGCCCTCACTCTTTGTAGATGCCAAAGAATATTGTAAACGTTGTGACATATGTCAATGAATTGGAAAGCCCTGTCAGAGAGATGATCTTCCTTTATTTCTTGTGACCGCACTGGATCCATTTGGAAAATGGGAAATAGACTCATTGAAATAGGGGAGGACCAAATGTTGGTGGGGTTCATACAGATGGTTGAAAAGGAAAGACAAAAGGCATGGCATGATCGCAACATCTTCCAGAAAATCCTCCATATTAGATCTTTAGTTTTGTTATATGACAACAAATATTTACAACATCCCAGAAAGCTACACATGTCTTGGTTGGGTCATTTCTAGATAGTATACATCAATGAAGCGGGTGCCACCAAGATGGCTACATTACAAGGACAACCGCTCAAGGGACTTATTAATGGAAGTAGGTTGAAGGTGTACTATGACATGCATGGGTCAACCATCATTTGACTCCCTCTCTCAACTTTTAATTTTGGTAGAGTAGGTTTAGTGTAGGATGTACAACAGGTAGCATATATCATAGTCGATAGAATTTACCTTTTTGACAACACATAATCGGCACCGGTCACATAGGTGGACTAGATAGATTGGCAGTTTGTAGATTCCCCAAATTTCCAAAGAAGTCCATTGTTATGGAATCAGTCCCAGTCCTAGCCCTAACCCTGAATTCATGTATGGATCGGTTGAGTTTCATGGTGATTTGGTTCATTGAAAGGTCAAGAAATCCAATTTGTGAAGTTAACATATGTCTCAGGTACACAATCAATTATGTCACCACAATGCCCAACAACCAGTCTGCACATTTCCCATAACTATGTTTTGAAGATGTGGTAGTTCACCAACTCTCTAATCCCGCAGTTGGTTGAACTGTCACCATGGATCATCACCTTTGTTGATAGAGAGAGACCCTACTCTCTTATTTGTTGGGTATGTGTTATATTCTTTGCATGTGTGTGTGTGGGTGTGTTAGATTCGACAACTGCATCTGACGATCCCTCTAGTAGTGATATTTGTGTCGTGTGCATTAGGCACCTCCTATGGGGGTCCCAGGGGGGCGAGGTATCCCCCCCCCTAGTTACACGCAGCATTCGGGGAAACGCCTTGAATTTGTTTTTTGGGTGGTTTTTGCTATTTTTAGTTGTTTTCTAAATTAATCCTGGATTAAGGGATTAGGGTTTTGCTATCTATGGAATACCTAAAAACATTGTATATATTGTATGGTGAATGGTGAAATTCGATATAATGAATATAAGAAAGGTTTTCCCCGGTTGAGGGTTTCCAGTAGAAATATTTGTGTGCTATGTGAGTGAGCCATTGATTAATTTATGTTTTTCTTAAGAATATATATGCATTGCTTTACTTCATAGGTTTAAAACTTACAAGTGGTATCATACCTTGTTTTTGGCTTTAGAGGGACGCCTTTGTTGTTGAGGGTTTGGCTCGGTCTTGATAGATCAAGTTTATCTTGGGTCTGTGATAAACGTGGGTTTAGTGGGAGATTTTGTAGAGGTGATTTGAGTGTAGAAAGAGGAATGGCGAGATCTTCTAGAATCGAGATAGAGAAGTTCAACGGTAAAAACTTTGAGCTATGGAAGCTCAATATGGAGGACCTTCTTGTAGACAAAGAACAATGGATCATTGTGGATTCTGGTACATAGCCTACTGGTACACCGTCTACTAGCACACAACCTACTGGTACACAACCTACTGGTACACAACCTTCTAGTACAGAAACTACTAGTACACCACCTACTGGTATGTCGAAGGAAGATTGGGATAACTTGGACAGAAGAGCAAGGAGTACTATTCAACTTTGCCTGGCAAATTTGATGTTGTTGAATGTCTCAAGAGAATCTACAACCAAGGAACTATGGGATAAGTTGGGGAATTTGTATCAATCAAAGTCCCTGGTAAACAAGTTTTTTCTTCGAAAGACGCTGTATCATCTTAGGATGGAAGATGGAGATTCTGTGACAAAACATCTAAATGCCTTTAATACTCTGGTAAGTCAACTTGTCTCTGTTAATATTACAATTGCATAAGAATATAAGTGTATTACTTTGTTATGTTCTTTGCCAGACTCTTGGGATAATCTGGTTGTAGCAATAGGTAGTACAACTCAATCTACATTGAAGTATGAGGATGTAGTTTCATCCTTGTTATTTGAAGAGATGAGGCAAAAAAGCATGGATGGTCATAGCACAAATGCTTTATTTTTAAGAGGTCGTACCCAAGATAGGAATCATAGCAAGTCTTTGGGGGGGGATACCCAAATCTACAGGTAGATCTAAGTCTCCAAGAAAATCTTTGAGGAAATGATGGAAGTATGGTAAAATAGGGCATTATAAGAAAGATTGCAAATCTAAGAAGGTTGATAAACCAAAGGGGCCTGACAGTACCTCTTCCACAGAGGCAAACACCTCCATTGAAGAAGGAGGTGATGTTTACCAGACATCTACAGGTACACATGCAGATTGTGATGTATGGTTGATCGACTCAGGTGTGTCATACCATATGACTCCTCACAGGGAGTGGTTCCATGAATATGAAAAATACGATGGTGGTGATGTATTCCTAGGAGATGACTTGACATCCAAAATCATGGGACGTGGAAGGGTTAAGTTGCTGCTAAAAGATGGAAGGATTAGAACCCTCCCTGGGGTTCTACACATTCCAAAACTAGCCAGGAGCCTAATATCTGTAAGCAAGTTGGATGATGCAGGAGTGAATACTGTATTTGGAAAAAATACTTGCAATATGGTACGAGGAGCAATGGTGTTGATGAGGGGAGTTCGGTGTGGAGCTATGTACAAGTTGTTGGGAAGCACTTATACTAATGGGTGTAATAGTTACGTTGTCCCTGAGAAGAGAAATGAAGGAGACAAGACCAATAATGTCCCAGAAAAGAAGACCATGCTCTGGCATCAAAGACTGGGGCATATTGGAGAAGAGGGCCTTCGAACACTACATGGTAAAGGTATGGTTGATGGTATGGATAATTGCACTTTGGATTTTGATTTCTATGAACATTGCATATATGGTAAACAGAATCGAGTAGTATTCCCATCTGGTGCTACAAGAGCAAAGGGGATCTTAGAGTTGATACACAGTGATGTGTTTGGACCTGTGCCTGTTCCATCACTAGGTAATTTTGTGTATTGTGTTTCATTCATAGATGATTTCTCAAGGAACACATGGATTTATTTTCTTAGAAATAAATCTGAGGTATTTGATAAATTTAAAGAGTCTAAGGCTTTCGTAGAAAATCAGACAGAGAAGAACATAAAGGTATTGAGAACAGATAATGGTGGAGAATTCTATGGAAATGAATTTGAAGAATTTTGTAAGAAGTGTGGTATAGCAAGGCAGAAGACTACTCCATACACTCCTCAACAGAATGGAGTTGTAGAAAGGATGAATAGGACACTGATGGAAAAAGCAAGGAACATGCTCAGCGGTGTCGAGTTAGGACAGGAATTCTGGGTAGAGGCAGTGGGTACAACATGTTACATGGTCAATCAATCACCCTCATTAGTGTTGGATGATAAAACTCCACACGAGGTATGGACTGAAAAGAAACCTTCTCTTCAACATCTTAGAGTGTTTGGTTGTGATGCTTATGTACATGTTCCAAAGGAAAATAGGAGTAAGTTGGATAAAAAAGATGAAAAGTGTATCTTTATTGGTTATAAAGATGGTGTGAAAGGTTATAAGCTTTGGAACCTAGAAACTAAGAAGATTGTTTACAATCGTAATGTTGTTTTTAGAGAGGTAAAATATGTGTCCAAACAAGAATTCCTACCAAGGCAAGACGAACCTGAGAAAATAGAGCTAGATTTGGATGATGCAAAATCTGAATCATCTGAAGAAGATGAAGCATAAGAAGAAGAAGAACCTCATACCCCAGTATTGAGGAGATCAGTGAGAGAAAGAAGGCAACTAGAAAGGTATAGTCCACCTGATTTCGGTTCCAATTTTGCTTTATCTATTACTGATGATGATCCGAGAACTGTCAGGGAAGCAGTGAATTCAGAGGATAGTAAACTATGGAAGAACGCCATGGTTGAAGAAATGGATGCCTTGGATAAGAATGAGGCATGGGATATAGTTGAGTTTCCAGATGGAAGAAAATTTGTCGATAGAAAATGGTTGTTTAAGAAGAAGTTCAATGCATAAGGAAAAGTGGAGAAATACAAAGCTTGGTTAGTAGCAAAAGGTTATTCCCAGGTAGAGGGAATTGACTTTGGTGAGATTTTTTCTCCTGTTGCTAAGTTAACTTCTATTTGATTTATTTTATCTATTGCTACTGCTTTTGATCTTGAAGTGGAACATATGGATGTGAAGACAACATTCCTACATGAGGATTTGGAAGAGGAAATCTACATGAAGCAACTAGAAGTCTTTGTAGTGAAGGGAAATAAAAAGTTGGTCTGTAAGCTAAAGAAGTTACTATATGGTCTGAAGCAATCACCTAGGATGTGGTGCCAAAAGTTTGACACATACATCCTTGGATTGGGATTTGTGAGAAGCAGGGTTAATCACTGTGTATATTCCAAGAAGGTTGGTAATCACTTCATTTGTTATCAAGGAGGTGAAATTGCAGCTATCCTCCAAATTTGACATGAAGGATCTCAGTGTTGCTAACTTCATTCTGGGAATGGAAATTAAAAGAGATAGTGCTAACAAGAAACTCTGGTTGAATCAGAGAAAATATATTGAGATGATATTGCAGAGGTTTAATATGCATGGAAGTAAACCGATCAAGGTTAATATTCCTATAGGTGTAAAGTTATCTACAGATCAGTTTCCCAAGACACAGGAAGAAGAAGAGGACATGTTCCATGTTCCGTATGCCAGTGCAGTTGGCAGTTTGATGTATGCAATGGTCTATAATAGACCGGACATAGCACATGCAGTGGGAGTTTTGAAGAGGTATATGTCAAAACCAGGGAAGGAGCATTGGACAACAATAAAGAGGGTCTTCAGGTATTTGCGTGGCACTACCAATTATGGATTGTGCTACCAAGGGAGACCATGATTGGACAAAGTGGTGGACATACATGGCTTTGTTGATGAAAACTGGGCTGGAGATCTGGATCACAGAAGATATACAAGTGGGTATGTGTTTAACCTATTTGGAGGAGCAATCAGTTGGATGAGAAAAAGATAGGCTATAGTGGCACTCTCAACTACAGAAGTTGAATACATGGAAACCACTCATGAAAGCAAGGAAGCAATATGGTTACAGATATTATGTTCAGGTATTGGGTTGGTACAAAAAGTAGTGAGATTAGATTGTGACAGTTAGAGTGCAATCTTTCTGGCAAAGAACCCAGCTTATCATTCAAAGACAAAGCATATTGATGTTCAGTATCACTTTGTGAGAGACATGGTTGAGGAAAAGAAGGTGTTGCTGGAAAAGGTTGACATTTTGAATAATGTCGCAGATTCATTGACAAAGTCTGTGAGCACAGAAAATTTCTCTTGGTGTAGAGTAACAATGGGCATTGTTGCCCTAGATTGTTGAGTATATAATCCTGTGGACCCCTGGATGCAAAGAAAACAACAAGTGGGAGAATGTTGGGTATGTGTTATATTCTTTACGTGTGTGTGTGTGGGCGTGTCAGATTCGACAATTGCGTCTGACGATCCCTATAGTAGTTCTTAGTGTGTCGTATGCGTCGAGCGCTTCCTAGGGGGGGCAGGTATGCCCCCCCTTGGTTATGCATAGCATTCAGCACTGGGCGGTAGCCTGGGGCCGATGGGGTTCGGGGCAGCACTCCGAATTTCTTTTTTGGGCGGTTTTTGCTATTTTTAGCGGATTTTTCTATTTTTTGTTGTTTTCTAAATTAATCTCGGATTAAGGGATCAGGGTTTTGGTATCTACGGAATACCTAAAAAAATTGTATATATTGTATGGTGAATGGTGAAATTCGATATAATGAATATAAGAAAGGTTTTCCCCGATTGAGGGTTTCCGGTATAAATCTCTGTGTACTATGTGAATGAGCCATTGATTAATTTATGTTTTTCTTAAGAATCTATATACATTGGTTTACTTCATAGGTTTAAAACTTACATTATTTTCCAGGATCCCTAATCTCATCTCTTTACATGGGTACTCACCTTTCCCCATCCTTTGTCTTGTCCTCTTAGAAAAAAAAGGCAAGTAGAAGACGATGCTCTCTCTTGACGGGGCCTAAGTGGTTTTCATAGATCGATGTTTGGATGGTGTGATTTAAATAGATCCCTCATTCATTACCATAGACACCATCAAAGGAAGAGGGTCGAGCATCTACCTAAATGAAGCCCATGACCATCAATTCCCTTGGGGCCTACTTGATTCCTCCCAGGATGCATGTCAGGTTGCATTCATAGCCTAGACAAATGATTTGTTCTTACTCAAACCAAAATGCAACCACAACTTGGTTTGATTCTTTGGTCCATCCTTGATGATGATTTGTCGGTACTTAAGACAGTGGAAACAATTTATTAATGAAGTTTTCTTCCCAGATCAGTGTAAGGTAACAACTTCACCAGGTCATGTGATTTTCTCTTACTCAAAAAAAATCCCTTTACCACATGAAGTTTTCGGCTCAAGGACAAGCCAAGTAATATTGGTGGGGGCCTGTTGGCACCAAAAGGTTTGGGTTAATCTTGCACACATGCACAAACAAATTTGTGCGCTCTCATTCCAAATTTTGTGTACCCTCATCCCAAGTTTTGTACGCACCCATTCAAGTTTGGAATGTACCTAAGATAATGTGCGGAGAAGGAAAAGAAGTGTGAATCGGACCAGGTTTTTACATTATGTGTCGAGCCTGAAGTATACCAAATGCACGTTGACCTAATCTTTTTTGGTTACACCGGAAATCAAGAAGAGGCGCACTAGAACAAGAAATGAATCATCGGGAAATTTTCTCGAATGATTGCTGCCATCATCACAAGGGAACATGGAGCTAACAGAAGATGAGTTGGAAGTATGGTTAATATTTCCCTGATTCTATAAGGCTATGTGGACTGTGGGTAGGTGTTAGAAGCATGCGAGGAAGTTTTTTAGTAGAGCGAGTGGAGCAGAGTAGAAAGAGACAAAACTCCCGAGTAGAGAAAGTTATAAAAGGAAGCAACGACCTCATAAATAGAGTTAGAGAGTTGGACACTCACTTAGATGATTCATTAATTTATTTGTTGTATGTCAAGCTCACTCTGATCCTTTGTAATGTTGTAATGTTGGTAGATATAAGTATGATTCTATCATATGTTTGAGGTCTTAAAGGATGCACATAACATAGTATATTGTAACCCTGGGGAGTTATCTAAAGAGGGCATGAGACTTTGTTGTTGTTGAATATAGTTTGCTTAATGTATGCTTGTGTTATATGGAATGCAAGAAATAATAAAGTTGCAGTAGTTCTAATCTATCGTGTGTCACTCATGTGTTATTTGAATATATGTGTGTATTGTTTTACTTATTGATTAATATTAAATTGATGTTAATGGAGTACATGAATTTTATCTCGAATGGATCCATGTGTATTCATCCCTTCATCCATGTCACAAGACTAGATGGTCTCTGTGATCCTCATTATGTCTCGAGTGAGACCTTCTTCAGCCTTGGCTAAAGATTGATATGTCGGTTCTTTGGGATTTTTTTTGGTCAACTATGGACAAACCCTGGTTCTAAACTCACCAACGTTAAGAAGGACGCGTGAAAGCATGAAATGATGCCAAAAAAATGGTCAATATCCAAGGTGAAATGAAGATGTATCACCTCTTTGAATGGTGTCCAATCGTTTCCAAGTGCAACGTCCTCCATCCAATGCCTAACAAGCTTCAAGGTGCAATGTCAAAGATGTTGGTTCCATGCCCATCTATAAACCAATATGACTAGATTTGCAAAATGAGAGCTCATATGTCCATCATCTATGGTCCAGGAGGTATGAGGGGATGTATTTAAACGTGTTAAATCATCACATGACCCAACACTCTATATTCAATTCACAACATCCTGGGTGAAATCATAAGGATGTCCTCCAAAGGACCATGTCAAGCACCCAAGTAAGTCAAAATCCATAGAATGAAGCAAGACCAATAATTAAAAGGGACAATAGTATTTAGAATCATACAAAGTAAGCCACATGAGTGATTCACATTATATATCCCCTTCAAAATTCACATTAGCTCAATATTTTATGTAATTTGACAAGTTTAGGTATGGGAGGAAATAAAAAGACCTTATTAAGTGTGTTAGTACCTAGGTAGAGGGATATTTTCCAAGAAACCTATCTAAGTGTAAGTGTGATGGTGAAAACGTGTTGGGCTTACTTCACGGTAATGGAGTCATTGACATGCAAGATATCATGCCCCATCTGTGTCCATGAGCGCCTCTGTAGAGTGAGCACTTGCTACTTGAGATACCCTTTTCTCTGCATTGTGTGTAATCCAAACCCTTTTCTTGCCTTTTGATATTCATTTTTTTGTGTTGCAAGTCCCCTTTTTAGGTTTCAATCTTTTCTTTTCTTACTGGGATTAAGTCATTTTAATTGATATGAATTCAATGCATTAGGACTAGGGGAAATCACCTCATGGAGAGGGGGTAGAGCTCAATCTGGTCTTTGGCTTTTAAAGTTGTCCATTCATTATGTTAGCACTCTGTAACTTTCCCAAGGCTATGGAGGTAGTCACAGAGGTAACATCAAACCACTTGGAGTCCTAGATCTAGCCCTCCAAGACTCAAAGAGGGCTCTCTCTGTCTAATCTAGCTTTGTTTGTTGGGAATTTTAGGCTAGTTATTATTGTACAGAGGTTTGGTTTTTAAAATTGGTTGATTGGAACAAGAAAGGAGATCCATTGGGCAATGGAGTCAAAGAGGCATGATCCCATCAAGACAGTTTCTACAGGGAAAAATCACAAGGAAAGATAGGCACCTTGTTGGATTCTTTGAAATTGTTGGATGATATGAAAGAAAAGGTGAGGAAAGAGGATTGTATCAGAGCAATTAAGAATTCTGAAACTAACCATCTAGTAGAAAACACAGAAATTATCCAAAGCCAGAAACATAGTGTATTTTAAAACAAATTATGGTTGCAATCTTCTGTTAAATAATTCAGAAAGAAAACAGTATGTGACAGGGAAAACATATTACAGAAGAGACACTTCACCAAAATTATATGCCACGGGAATATTGAAAGCTTGACTGGTATCACTAAAATTTGATTTAAAGAGGCTCTGTGAGCTATTTTACAAAAAATAAATCATGGTCCCCAGCTGATCAACCATTGTACATTTGACTTATTAAAATATATATAATAGATTCTCCCTAGGCTTAGGAGTTCAAATTCAACCACCTCAACCAAAAATAGAAACAAATCCCTGAAAATCTTGAACTGTCAGCCATGAAAGACGGGTCGAACTTCTGAAAAAAGGGGTCGACTCAGACTTTTTTTCTCCTCAACAGTGACATCTGTGTATAAAATGAAATATTTTATTGTATATGAGCATGTTCTAGACAAAAACCTCTTATGGTTTTTCCAAATTCATCTCGAGTTCACCGAAACAGCTCCCGCAAAATCATCACTGAAACAAGAAAAAACTAAAAACTAAAAAACGGGGCTCAAAGATACCTTCTATTCTCCCAACTTCTGGAACCTGTGTAAAATATGGGATAGGTTATTGTTATTCAACCCGTTTTAAAAAAAAACCTCTCTTGAATTTTGAAAATTCGTCACCGTTTTCCCGAAATCAATCTTGGAAGACGAATAGGTAAAACTGGCAAACAAAATAGTTTTATTCGGGAAAAGCGGTTTTTAGAGGGATAAAGTGGTATATCGGACCCCCCAAGGTCGTAAATGGTATTGGGAGGGGGGGTCTGAGTTCACCATGAGGTGACACTTGTCCCTTGCAATACCACTTGCTCGGACCCCTTGGTGGTAATGTGACGTGAGGGGGTACGAGCTATGGGGAGTGCGTGAGTGTTTGAAACTTTAGGATATAATGTATTTTGTTTGTTTTTAATTTTTGTTTTTTCGTTTTGTTTTTTAATATATGTATTTTTTATTTGTTTTTTTATGTTTTATTTTATTTTGTTTTTGTTTTATTTTAATATTTTTTTTTGTTTGTTAATTGGTCTGGACCTTCTTGGCATCGGGATTAACCTTTGGCTTGAGAAACTGCGACTCAGGGGCATCAAAGCCGTCAAAATCACCCGGGGATCGCAGCCAGCCTGAGCCACACCAACCCTTAACATGGTTGGATTTTTTTGTCCCCACAGGTTTCGAACCGATGACTTTTCAACACGGAGTGGCTTAACAACACACTCTGTCACCGATTGTCCTACACCTCGGGGACTTGTTTTATTTTAATATTTGTTTTTGTTATTTATTATATTTTAATTAATGTTTTTAGTTTTGTTTTATTATGTTTATTTTTTTCTTTAATTACTTTTTGTTTTATTTGTTTTTATGCTTTTTAAATTATTTGTTATATGTTTTATATTGTTTTTTATTTTTTAATTAATGTTAATTCTAATAAACCAACCTAATTATTAACAAACTAACTTAATTATTAATTATTAATTAACAAACTAACAATTTATTTATTATTAACAAGTTTAATTTAATTTTATTAATCTAACTACACTAATCTAACTGAATTTACTTTATTATGCTAATTAGTATTAAAAAATGCCACTAACCATTTATTATTAACCTAATATTTTTTATCCTAAGTTTGTTTATGAAGGGATAAGTGGTGGGTGAGATGTAGCCAATGGGATAAATGGACAAGGTGCAGAGGTGGATGAAGGATGCAGTAGGGTGATGAAGGATCGGGTGAAATGGATGGAGGGGGGAAAGAATTCAACCGAGCCCAGCAAGCCAGATGTCTTTGTCACGGGAGAAACACTAAATAAACAGTTGAAGAATCAAGTTACCTATGATTATAGGACTCCAACATAGGCTCCACCTGGGGATGGCAGCTCTTTCAGGAGGTGAAAAGAACCACTGAACTCTAAACATGGAGACCAGTGCTTTATCCATTGGACTGATCCCAAAATATTATTCTACAACTTGTACCTATGTTAATCTTTCAATTGAGACCATATCAAACTGAAAACTAAAATTTGAAATTGAAAAATTGTTGAAAGGGATGCTCAAAGGGATGAGCTTATCACCCTATACTGTTGAAAATCATGTTGAATCAAATAATAGAAAAATACCAATGAAGCCAGTCAAGTAGTTGATGAGACAAGTGGACTGCTTGACTATTTATTAGCACAATAAAAAAGGCAACTTGACCTTTTGCCCACAGAATCAAAACTGCAAAGTGTAATGACCACTGCTGAAAACATGATTGATCTTTTATGCTGAAAAAATCTTCCATGTAGTTAGCTATGGGATCATGAAAGACATGACCTATTTATTGACTTTCAATGAATTTATCGTCATAATTGGGTATGACACATAAGCTTTTTACATCGTTATACAATTCTTGATATGGCTACAAATTTTCTGGTGAACATTGAAATGAGACTCCTGCTGGAACAAACCATGAAAGAAAATTCCTAATCAAGTCTATATCATAACCTCTTTTAAGTTCATAGCTAGCCCATGAACCATGACTTTGACAACACAAGTCGTCCAAGAAATCAGCTACTGGATCTTGTAGGAACTGAGATGTTTGTTGCATTGGTTCCAATGAAAGTTCCTGATCTTCTGTGTGCTTATCATCCATGACATGATTAAAAATTTTCTTCAAAAATTGAAATGAATTAAAGCTTAATGGTACAAAGTTATTTTGGGTTAACTCATACTCTGTCTCAGGCTCTAAGCTTTCATTTGGAATTTGAAAATCAATGTATCTCAAGGGTTACAATTCTGGGTCTAGAACAAC
Source organism: Picea abies (assembly GCA_900067695.1). NCBI lineage: Eukaryota > Viridiplantae > Streptophyta > Pinopsida > Pinales > Pinaceae > Picea > Picea abies. The sequence goes on along the minus strand of CBVK0100871792.1, from coordinate 6,697 downwards.
TTTCATATCCTCAATGACATCTTCAATTGAGTGATCAAAACATTCTTCATCTTTACTATCAATGACTTGTGTATACTTTTCTCTCGTAATTTGACATGAAGAGAAACATAAAGGCATAGATCTTTCACTTACTTTGATATTTGTTGTATTTTCCTCATTGTTGTCATAATCAATATGCACAGACTGATTGTCATATTTGAGTTGTAACTGATCTTCTTCCTGCCAACAACATGTTGTTGATTGCTTTGAACAGTCAACATCTATTTCAGCCACATAATCATCATAATATTGATCATACTTGGGTAGATTATCTAGGTAAGAAATGTCATCAAACATGCACATCATATCAGCTGGTTGTTCCTTTGCAAGTTGAGATGGAGTTTCATCTTTGACTGTGTTGTGAATTGAATACATGAAATGATATTTTTCCAATCCATGATACCAAGGGTGAGCTACAAAGTGTTTGGGAACATTGATCCTTTATTTCTATGTAATCAATGGGACATGATGCCTTTGAACAACAAGTTGTTCTTTTATGCTAATCCCGTGTAACATTTCTTCCATGGTGCTGGCCAGAATGTCCAGTTTATCTTCTGAAGATTTCAGTTGCTCCTTTGATATTTTCTTCCTTTCTTCAGCCTTCAACCTTGACCTTTTGATTAACAAATTGGCTTCCACACTAATTGCATTGTTTTGCATCTCCTTGAGTGTTGTAGTGTCCCTTTCTCTCAATTGAAATGCCATCTCTGGATCAAAGGCATCTGGGTAACGTAAGAGATCTAAACCAAGAGGTGGTCTTATATCAACAGGCATGGAATTGTAAACTTGATTGAATCTGGCTTAAAACCATTGCATTGTTTCTCCTGTTTGTCTTTTCAAGTGATTATAATCTTCCAAAATGAGGAAGGGATTCTTCTTGATCACCCATTGATCCAAGAAAACTTTCACAAACTGATTTATATCACTAATGCTTGCAGCTGGTAGATATTTATACCATTTCTTAGCTCTATTTTGCAAAGATAAAGAAAAAATCCTAATACTAACATCACTTTTTCCCACCTAAAAAAGGTCAAGATAAATTTCAAAACCTTGAATTTGTTTTTCAGCAGTGATGTAGCCATATTCTCCATCAAATCTGGGAATATATTGGAAGTAGTTGGTAGGGAAATCATGGAGTATGGGAGGTAAGACAAGAGGTTTGTATATATATCAGATTTTTATAGGTGTAACAGTATGTACAAGGATTGTAACGCTAGGGTTAACCTCTTGAGGCTCATTAGGTTGAACATGGTCTTCATAAATTTTGGCAGTAACATCTGGATCAGAATCATGAGAAGCGAAGAAATAATTAAAAATGAAACCTATCATATCTTAGATAAACTTCCATCTTGCATACCTGATCTTTTGAGATGGTCTAGTCATGTTTCAAGTTCCTCCTCCAGTGCAATCTTTGAATTGGAACTGATCTGGAGTTGATTGGAGTCGCCAGTAATTTTTTGTTTCTGAATTCAATAGACAAGGGAATCGCCAGGTGAATGATACAACCGTCTTGTGTTTGGCTTATGTTCACCATGAGAAGTCAAATCTGAACTAGATATACTTTTCTGGAGAAACTGAAAGCTCATTCCCAAGTGGAGTCGTCACTTTGTTAGCACTCTGTAATTTGCCCAAGGCTGTGGAGGTAGTCACAAAGGTAACATCAAACCACTTGGAGTCCTGGATCCAACCCTCCAAGACTCAGAGAGGGCTCTCTCTGTCTGATCTAGCTTTTTTTGTTGGGAATTTTAGGCTAGTTATTATTGTACAGAGGTTTGGTTTTTAAAATTGGTTGGCTGGAATAGGAAAGGAGGTCCATTGGGAAATGGAGTCAAAGAGGCCTAATCCCATCAAGATAGTTTCTACAGGGAAAAATCACACGGTAAGATAGGCACCTTGTTGGATTCTTTGAAATTGTTGGATGATATGAAAGAAAAAGGTGAGGAAAGAGGATTGTATCAGAGCAATTAAAAATTCTGAAACTAACCATCTAATAGAAAACACAAAAATTATCCAAAGCCAGAAACATAGTGTATTTTAAAACAAATTTTGATTGTAATCTTCTATTGAATAATTCAAAAAGAAAACAGTATGTGACAGGGAAAACATATTACAAAAGAGACACTTCACTAAAAATATATGCCACAGGAATCTTGAAAGTTTGATTGGTATCACTGAAATTTGATTTAAAGAGGCTCTATGACCTATTTCACAAAAATTAAATCATGGTCCCCAACTGATCGACCATTGTACATTTGACTTATTACAATATATAGAACAGACTATCCCCAGGCTCAAGAAGTTGAATTCAACCACCTCGGCCAAAAATAGAAACAAAACCCTGAAAATCTTGAATTGTCAGCCATGAAAGACGGGTCGAACTGTTGAAAAAAGGGGTTGACTCAGACGTTTTTTTTCTCCTCAACGGTGACACTCGCGTATAAAATGAAATATTTTATTGTATATTATCATGTTCTGGACAAAAACCTCTTTCTTTTTTTCCAAATTCATTTCCAGCTCGCCGAAACAGCTCCCGCAAAATCATGATTGAAACAAGAAAACACGAAAAACTGAAAAATGGGGCTCAAAGATGGCTTTGATTCTCCCAACTTCTGGCACCTATGTAAGATCTGGGAAAGTTTATTGTTATTCAGCCCGTTATGAACAAAAACCTCTCTCTAATTTTGAAAATTCGTCCCTGTTTTCCCGGAATCAATTCTGAAAGACGAACAAGTAAAACTAGAACAAAAAGCAGTTTTATTTGGGAAAAACGGTTTTTAAAGGGATAAAGTGGTATATCGGACCTCCCTGAAGTGGTAAATGGTATTGGGAGGGGTCTGATTTCACCATGAGGTGACACTTGTCCCTTGCAATACCACTTGCTCAGACCCCTTGGTGGTGATGTGACGTGGGGGGGTCCGAGCTATGGGGGAGTGTGTGAGTGTTTGAAACTTTAGGATATAATGTATTTTGTTTTTTTTTTATTGTTTTTTTTTTCCTTTTTGTTTTTAAATATATGTATTTATTATTTGTTTTATTTATGTTTTATTTTATTTTTGTTTTGTTTTATTTTAATATTTGTTTTTATTATTTATTATATTTTAATTAATGTTTTTAGTTTAGTTTTATTATGTTTATTTTTTTATTTAATTACTTTTTGTTTTATTTGTTTTTATGTTTTTTAAATTATTTTTTATATGTTTTAAATTGTTTTTATTTTTTAATTAATGTTAATTCTAATAAACCAACCTAATTATTAACAAACTAACTTATTTTTTATTAATTAATTAATTAATTAATATTTAATTTATTATTAATAAGTTTAATCTAATTTTATTAATCTAACTATACTAATCTAACTGAATTTACTTTATTATGCTAATTAGTATTAAAAAATGTCACTAACCATTTATTATTAACCTAATGTTTTTTATCCTAAGTTTGTTTATGTAGGGATAAGTGGTGGGCAAGATGTAGCCAGTGGGATAAATGGACAAGGCGCAGAGGTGGATGAAGGATGCAACAGGGTGATGAAGGATTGGGTGAAATGGATGTAGGGGGAAAAGGAATCAACCGAGCCTAGCAAGCCAGAAGTCTTCATCACAAAAGCAATGCCAAATAAATAGCTAAAGAATCAAGTTACCTATGGTTATAGGACCCCAACACATTATCCCATATTTCTTTCTTTGTTTTATTCATTTTTTATAGAATCTGCATCAACCTCGACATTCTATCCCTTCTTCTCATAGGAGAATGAACCACGGGTCCTTTTGGGATACATGTAAAACCATTATCAAAGTCTACTACACTACGGAAGGCCCCATGATGATAAGTGTTAAGTATGGGGTGGGGGAAGGTATGTTACCCTTATCAAAACCTCCTAGTAGTACCCATGTTACCTAAGAGTGACAACACAAGACTAGGACACTAATGATGGCCACGAAGGTGAAACAAGGAAAACAACATAACTTTGGAGCTTATGATTCATTATCCAAATTCAACCCATGATGCTTACTCACATGCAAATGCGTTAAATATGACACTTTATATGAAACAATGACTAGTGCACCTCACAATATGATGGATCACCATCATGTGATGAACCATGTTGATTAGGTGTGATAAGTTGAGTTGAATGAGGAGGGAGGCATATGGGGGGCTACTAGTCTACTGCCTGTGGAGAATGTTGATAATCATCATCATCAAAATCATTTTATTCATTGTGGGCCATGATACATGATATCTTCTAGTTAGCCCTAGGTGAGAGGGGGTAACAAGAACTATTTTGGTTAAAGGTAGAAGTTTCTCATTCCATTTTCCTTCCTTGTCATATTACAATCATTATCCATTCTTTTATATTCTTGTTCTATGTTCTCATATTGTAAGGGATCCCAAGTCTACGATTCCTTGTAACCAACACCAAGGATCCAAGAATTGGGAAGGTTGTGTGAGAGCATAAAGGCTAGGACAAGATAAGAACCTATCACTTGCATGATTTTGTTGTTTACTAACTTTCTCTAAGCAAAAGAATTGTCTCACAAAGATTTCTTAGAGGGAAATCAATAGTGTGTTCTTCTTTCCTACACAAGAACACAAGCTTGTATCAATTTCCTGAGGCATTCTATATTAGAGAAGGTAAATTCACAAAATTTGTTGTGCATGGCTATGATAATAGGGTTTCATTGTTGATTGAAGGCTAGATGTATCCCCTGGAGTTTCTTGTAATGAGCAAATTGACCGAGTCATTGAATATTGCAGGTTGCGAGAAGTGTGATTAAGCCCATGGTTGATTATTCATCTTGGTGGTCTCATAGCCCCACTTGGGGTGGAATCCATAACATATGCTTGTGGTTGGTTGGTGAATCGCTCTTATGTAGATGGTCTTTTACCGCCCTTTTTTAAAAGATAAGTGTTTAAATATTGTTTACTTCTATGGAAATTAATTATTTGGAATCTATATTGATGAAGAATTCATGCATGATTTCAATACGAATTTGCTTATGAATGAACATAACAATTTTCTCCCATGGTTCCCATAGTTATAGGTTTAAATTCTATTGTTTCATCTTTAATTCCTCACTTAGCATGCACTAGTAGTTGGTTGGGTTCATTTTAGAATCTAACTTGTTCAATATGGTAAGCTTGATAAGTTAGTGGTCAAAATTCAAAACTAGTTCCAATGGGTACTTATTTGTAGGCTCAAAGGGCATGGACGAGTATTCCATAAAAATCCCCACAAAATAATGATTGAACCACTGACAAATTATCAACCATCCAATTTCAAAATGAAACCATTTCCTCATCATTGTACACAATGGTGGTAAGGCTAAGTGTTTGACCACCTAAGCTCAACATAATCCATACAAGTCTCTACAATGCAATTGTGCCCCAACCCAAAACAAAATAAGGAAGCTTGGGACAATCCAAAGTAGCAACAAAGGTATATTTTAGTGGTGGATTTTTGCCAATTGGCCATTTTTCAACCATTTTTTCAAAAAATATATTTGTAACTTGGTCATTTTATTTTTAAAAGTTCACCTATTTTTTTACATAAAATATGATTATGTTGGTAACGCTAAACTTTACAATCTTTAATAGTAAATTGTATCTTTTTTAATGAATATTCACCTACATATCTATATGGATGGTTTTTTCGAACTAAAATATTCGCCTAGAATACTATAATTGGTATAATATTTGAATCCTTAAAACATACCTTGGTAGCAACCTCCCCTTGCCATCCATGTGACTAGAAAAAAAAATCATAAACCATATAACATTCAAGATTGTTTTGAGTAAAAATTAAATGATATTAACTTCTTATAAACACAATATTTGGACTAGGGATCAAATTTCTATCTTTTAAAACCATTGATTTTTTATGATAGTTCACAATCCCTTGGACATTCTATAATGCTACCTTCATTGAATATCAGTAGCAAAGTAGTCCATTTCCTTTTCCATGCCTTCATCATCGAGCCCTATTAGTGCCTTGTAGGGGTTCAACAAGACCATTCTTTTGAGCCCAAAATCTCGTATCCAACCACCAAGATAGAACCTTGGTCACTTCAAATATTCCTCTTCCTTCAATATTGTCTAAGTGTTCAATAAGGGAGGCAAAGAGAAAGACCTTTAGATTTTCAAAAGGAAGAATCTTGGGAAGGGCACATAATATCCTTCCCAATGAATGAGGTTGTGTGTTTATTAGGGGCCAACACCACCATAATGATTGCTTCACTTGACATGCCTTCTAGGCCACCAGCATTTTATTGCTCTAAAAAATATTTTAGACCAATGCACCAATGCTTCTTCATTATTGGTTTGGGAATCATTTTGATCTTGGGATTGATAGGGCACAATTAATTAGAACTACTAGATTATTAGGTGTCACCATAAGGAGGAAACCCCAAATTCCATCATTTGTGAAGGACATAATTAAGAATAAGAATATCAAGAACAAGAAGAAAGGAACAAATCCAAAATCATTATTCTCAATATTATTCACATGATAATAAAATATATAGTACAATCCTTTGATAACCATCTTTAATGGTCCACATAACTAATCATATATTATTTCTGATAATGAATATATACCAAGATAAACATAAGGTGTTTTAGGACTTAATGATTAGGATCAAAATTGCTAGCGAACCCCCCC
>CBVK0100871791.1:0-17496 GCA_900067695.1 Picea abies | reverse complement strand
CCCCCCCCCCCCCCTTAATCATAAGTATGTACAAGTATACCAGCTAAGCAAAAAATACTAATGCAAAAGCTAATAACATATCCAAGTCTTGAACTTGATACTCATGGTTTGAAACCTCATGAGTGTCAATGAAGATCCACCCAAAAAACTTCCAAAAGTGGATGCCAAAAAACAAATTTGGAAATCGCACTATACAACAAATGAGCCAAATATCCTACAAGTGTTCACTAATCTGAACCCAAAACCTATGAGAGAAAACTATGATGAGAAGTGAATTGACTACAAGTCCAACACATACCAAATCCTAAAAATTCTCAACAACCTTATATTCCAAGAAAAATTGCAGAAGAATAATCTATCCTCTGCTAGGTATGAAGACCATCCTTTGAAGTATGAAGACTATTAAGTGAATAAATGTGTTCCCAAAATTTCTCTTAGAAAATGAAACATAAAAAGCTATCAATAATCTGGTTGACAGAAAAAAAAATATTCATCAACATCCCAATCTTATGTCTTGTAAAAAACTATATATGAAAACTTGTGAATGATAAACAATGAGTAAATCATAATCCTAACAAAATACGTTGAGAAGTAAGCAAGGTGAACTACTAGTACTGCTCCATATCTTAAAACCAAACCATTGATCAAAGGGTCGAACAGTCACACAAGTCATAAATTTACAAGTGATTGAATCCTCTGATGCCAAAATGTGGAAAACCATCCATCCATACCAATATCTTGAAAATCCATCAAAATATCATCAAACCCTTGAAAATACTCAAAAATACCAAACTGTTGAAGGTCAAACTAACCAATCCAAAACTTTGTGTGGGTGATTTGTATCAACATCATCAAATCCTAAATGTATCATCAATCCATCATCATGTCCTCGATCAATCCTCAATCCATCATAATCCTCAAAAGACAATGGTAAAATCCTCAATCCATTATTATCCTCCAAAAACAATAGTAATATCCTCATTCCATCATCTTGAAGAAATCATAATCCTCAAAATTAAAAGTATACTATCCAATGCATCATTTGTCTCCCTAGTGTCTTCATCAATTTCTCTATTCAATTTTCCTTGGCATCTTCTATCTCCTTAGTGTCTTCATCAAATTTCTTTGTTTGGTTTTCCTTAGTGTCTTCATCAAATTTCTTTGTTTGATTTTCCTTAGTGTCTTCATCCAATGCATCTTTTGTCCCCTTAGTGTCTTCATATATTTCTCTATTCGATTCATATTGTATGATGCTTGATTCCCCGTGTTCACTTTCAAAAATAGTTAATCGAAATAATGGATTATGTTGCAGAAATATGGGTTCAAAATGTTAACTTCAACGAAGTCAGTTTCATCATTTAACAACCTATTATGAGTTTTGAGAATGCCAACATTTTTATGCATAACTCAGATAAGTGATCACATGACTGAGTGAACATTCATTGATTTGAAAAGTTACACATTGTTAAGTGTTGATTAAAGTGTGTAGAAGAATGAACAAGTATTTGATTCTTGTCATCGTTATCATATCATCTCAATGCCAAAAACAATGTGCCACAATAAAGAAAAATGCCAAGTGTCCAAAACAAAACGTCCAAGTGGTGCAACTAAGAAATAAAGTGCCACGTGCTCCAAGAGTCTTAATCAAATACCAAAGTGTCACAATGCCAAACAATGACCAATGAGTAACATCACATGTAGACCTTCATCATCACACACACTTGATGCCCCTATTCAATTTCAAACTAAATCAAATGACTTCAAATACATTTTCAAAGTGTGACAAGCATGCAAAGTTGTTGGACCTATAAGACTTTGTAAGGGCTTCTTACAACTCCACCCTGAAGTAAGACTCCTAAAGACTCAAACTTTAGAATTGCAATCAAAGAACTAATGTAAAAAAATCCAAAGACTTTACAAAGAAAATATTGCAAATGACCTTATAATGCGAAATACTTCAAAGTTGTGAGAAAATTTGACTTCAAGTGTAAAGGGTTTCTTTTGTTCAATATTGTTTGCTTTTATTCATGTGCTTGTCTTCTTTATATTATAGTCTCATGCTTGTGCTAATTGGTCATCAATTGATTTATTCTTTAGATTTCCTTCTCTAAATTAGTTTCCTTCTATGTGTTTGTCCAAAATAATAGAAGAAAAAATAAATGCACCAACACGAACCAATGGAACCATGGAACACGGTACACAAAATCCTATGACCCCCTTATGAAACAAAATCCGAGAAGTGTGAATGAACTTGACTATGTGAAAAACCACACCTTACAACCCCTTTACAAAGTATTTGAAAATCATTTAAACCTATATCCACTTAAGAACAGTTTTCCAAAAAATAATTTTTCCTCCAAATCCTTATTTTCAATAACCATTATATTCCACAATGAAAATATGTGATATCACATTATTGAAAAAATAGATATAATACTCTCCCTATAACTCCTAAATTTCAACAAGAACCATGATATAGAAACACCTTAAATCCCCTTACAATTTGAATAAAAAAAAAAAAGAGTATTTTTATTCACACCTCTTGAGTAATTCCTAGAATATCAACTAAAATTTCTTTTAAAAAACATAATATAGAAATACCTTACCTCCCCTTAAAAATTTGACAAAATGTTGTCCATATAACTTCTAAATTTCAACCACAACCATAATATAAAACACCTTATATCCTATTACAATTTGAAAAAAATCATTTTATTCACACCTCTTGAATAATAACTAAAATTTCCACAAGAACCCAAATGTAGAAACACCTTATATCCCCTTACAATTTGACCAAATGTGCTTATTCGCACCTTTTAAAGTATTAATTAGAATAAAATTGAAACCTTCAGTGATACCAAACATGATAATATATTTAGCTACACTACCCCTAATAATAGGGTACTTTCCTAGTGCAATTTGAAAGGTTGGATCAATCAACCAGAAATGAAGAATTTATTGTCACATGGGTTTAGTTTTGGTGGTTGGGTAGCATGATTGTTATCCTCCCCATCGGAGTTCAATTCCCACATAGTGACATGGTTGGGACACCTTGGCTCTTGCTAAGTCACAAGTATAGTGGTAGACAATAGGCTATCTTGGGCTCATTGGATATATTCTTGGGTTATAGTGGTAGCGAGTAGGTTTGATCTCGGGCCTAGCTCAAATCACTCTAATGAGTTATCGATATCTTTGTCTAATTGACAGCCATGTTACAGGTTCTTTTATTCTCTTGTGTAAGGCCTTGGGAGCTTAGCTCGGGCGCGTGCACTTCCACCACAGTTCGAATCGAGCAGGAAAGACACTCGGTGTGAATGGGGAGACAAACATCTTCATATAGAGGGAAGTTGGGGTTCCTTGGGCATGCAACGTGCCAAGGGACGACTCCACCCAAGGTGCCTTGTGATGCAATTCAAACGACAGACAATTTGATGAAGAGTTGAGGGCAAGACTTGGACACTCCATCAACGAAGTAAAATCGGCTACGGCATGGGGGGCACAGTTAAGAGAGTCGGTCTAACTCACCTAAGGGGTGCGCACACCCAAGAGGATGAATCGTTTTGACAGATGGGGCATGACGACATGAAGGGCACACCAAGATTGGGCATGTCAATCTCAAGGGGCATGACAGATGAAGGGGCACGACAGTTGACGATCGCATGGGCTCGTTTGGGCAACCGAGTCCGCGAAGGGGCAGGATGATTTGTTTGGACATGGGTTCATTAAGGGGCGTGACACCCCCAAAGAACACAACGGTTCACAATGGTGACCTTTGGAAAGCATATAAGGGAACAAGAGTGCACAATCAAGAAAGGAAGAAGTTTTGGCTAGAACTTGGAGACAAGGAGAGATCTACGATTCTGAGGCAGATGAAGAGGGGGAGCTCCCTCAAGGAGCCAAGTCACTCCACTCTGGGAGGACTTGTGTTACCTTGAGGGGGAGGGTTCGACAGATAGAGTTGGGCGAATTTCTCTTGGGCAGATCTTGGCTAAGTTTGGAAACACAAGTCTGTGGAGGCATGTGTGAGGCAGAACCGAAATCTGTGAAGTGTGTAGAAACGAAGAGGTTAAGTCTGCGGAAATAGAGAGATAACACGTCTGCGGTTGGAGGCACATCTGGCGTGCATCGCAGGTGGCAGCGGAGACGATTGCAATGGAGAGTCTTGGTGGCGATCTGTGTATGAGTGTCTTGGTGAGGTGAGACAAGTCATTTGACTCTGTCGTGTTGTTAACCAAGCCGATAGTGCTCATGTTGTAACTATTCTGCAATAGCAAAGACTTAGCTGAGTGTTAAGCACGGTTTGTGTCATCCGCACTATATCTATGTTTCTTGTATGTTTCGTTGTTGTTCTCTTGGCTTCTCATGTTCTTGGATGTATGCTTAAAAATGACTAAGTGTTAAAGCAAGTGTTTAAGTATACAAGTTGCACTAGAGTAGGAGTGTGACTCGCCGAGTATGGGTATGCTCTAGATGAAGAGATGTAGTCATGCCGCGCCTTCATAAGAGATACACCATAGCAAGGCACGGACGTGACATCTTGCTTCAAATTTTTGTTTAACAATCCCAAACACGCCAATGGATATTAATCATTTCTTGCATTTATTCTTCTCTCAATATTGTGGCTCATCAAGCAGCGATATCAACATCTTCATCGATTCTACTACACTCATCGATATTCCTTTTCTTCTTCAACCCTGCATGCATCTTGGGGGGAATGCTAAAGACCAACATGAATCTACCAGCGGATTGAATTCATCCAACACTGGTTTGAGTCTGTATTGGTACAAAACTTTTTACATGCAAATATATATTGACAGCACACAAATATGTTCCAAACCACTTTACGTCGAATGATCACAAGAGCTAGAGGGAGTTGTACAACCTTTTTTGTTCGCGTAGCTTTCAGAACTACATTGCATTCATTTCCTTGTTAAAAACGCGGCCACATTCCACTGTGTGGAACTCTCTGTGTTCCTTTTACACATATATTCAACTTCTTTTCTTCATAATTTTTAAGGATAACTTGAACCGATACTTACAGATTGACGTCGACAAAGAAGCCCCAGTACACTGACCACTTCTGAACTGGTCGAAACCCTCAACAAACATATGGTGCTATATGTTCGGTAGAGATTCAGTGAGCGTCCAGGGAACAGGCCAGACGAATGCTTCCGATTTCACCATAGCAGGCGGGTCATGGCCGATTTCTGACACGCAAGTATAATCTAGAACCAGAAATAAAATACTCTGATACTCAGCAAATGAACAAAGTGTTTCTACAACACAAACATGTCAACAAATCACTCTCATGGACTACTGCAAATGGTTTGAAGTCACGTCTGCCCGAGGTATTTCTTTTGTCAGGCATGAGTCCTCTGCCATTAACTTCCGCTATAATTCACACAATTTTTTTGTCATAATTCTCTTCTTCTTTGGGTCTGTAGCACAGCATCAACATCCTCATTTGCTTCTCACTGATTTTTCATTTGAGCAATCTTGCTGTATAATATACTCATGATGTAGCACAATCTCATATTCATGAACTTGCAAAAATTAATATTTGATATCACAATGAAAACAAAGTACAATAACAAGAAAACGATGCAGGCATCCATAGTTAATCAAATCACTTGTTCCTGTCCAAAGATTCACTTCAAGTATATTGGTCAAATCTAAACTCAGCCAAGAGTATACTCATGATATTCTGTTTAAACATTCCATTAGAATTATGCAGCCAGAACTCACTCAAGAATATTCAAAGAAAAGGAACCAAACCCATTAATGAAAGTGTAGCTTATCATATCACAAACAAAATTCAAAACTATGCCTTGCTCAACACTTGCTGTGCAAACTCATGAAGTTCCTTTATGTGTTTTCTCAACCGAGCTCATGGATCATGTGACCTTGTGTGACCTTTAATACTTATTGAAGGACATATTGAAGAACAAAAAGATCAAGAATGGGTGGAAAGGCACCAGCTGAAATTATTGTTCTCAATATTATTCACATGATAATACACTATAAAACTTATTGAAGGACATAATGAAGAACAAAAAGATCAAAAATGGGTGGAAAGGCACCAGCTGAAATTAGTGTTTTCAATATTATTCACATGATAATACACGGAATCCTTCCATAACCATTTTCCATAGTTCGTATAACTAATCATATGTTATTTAGTATAATGAGTATATTTCAACATAAACGTAATGTGATTTATAATGTGATTTAGGACTTGATGATTAGAAACAAATTTGTCAACAATGTGAGCTTTGGAACCTAAAACAACAGTGAAAGGGTTCATATAAATTTAAATGGATTGTTCAATTACTTTGTCCTCAACATGGATGAAGACAAATTCACTGAGATCTATTGGTGGAAGGACTTTTATGGGCCATAGGGTTAAAAAAACACAGAGATTCATGAGGGATAAACCCCACCATTAATACAAAGATGAGATCCAAAAAGTCCCAAAATTGCATAGACAAGTTGGGGAATTGTAACCACAGAAGGAAACATAGGGGATTAAATTGATCCACTAAGAAATTCTCAACCCATAGGGACAACATCACCTAGGCATTCCAATAGATTTAGGGGGCTCAAGACACAATAACAATATGATGCAATTCTTCTTGAAACACAAATAGAAAAAAACATTTTTTCTAGCTTTGGGCTCTCGACAATGCCACCTATGTGGCTCATAAACTCCTTTTTTTGGGACTAGATGATTTTGGTAAACACTAGCAAGCAATGTTGTACAACTTGAGATATTCAATGAGAAGAAACATCTCATAACTATAAAATTCACCCTTCATCTAAGAAGTCAAAAGTGGGGATTATCTATTCCATCGAAGTTGTCTACAACATACACCTAACCCTAATTGCAATTACAAGTACTAGTGCACACACAAGCATGAGCACAAAGATGACATGTCACTTGAGAGACTTGCAATTTGGAGAGGGTTATAACACCATCCCACTTTCACCAACATGAAAAGCCACCATTTACAACTCACATACTTCATTAACCCACTTAATGATGACTTCAAGTGGAATATAGTTGATGAAATCATGTGAATTGTGTGCTTTCTAAACTTGCCATAAACACTAAAATGTTCATCAAAAAACACATCCGGAAAAAAATCATCAAGGGGTAGTTCATCAACTCATGGAAGATCTTCAATACAAACTTTTGTGGGGTCTTTAGTGGGACTATGCTCGTAGTAAAAAAAAATATAGTGTTGTTTGGATGACAACAGTATTTGATGGATCAAATGATAAGTCCTTGAACCTAGGGTATGTCATTAAAAGGAACCTTCTAGCCTTGTGACACTTGGGAATTACCAATTAAGGCCATTGTAGGACAATTGAGATGTAAAGACAAGGAGTAATGGCAGTAACAATAGACATGGATACATACATACTTGAATGATATAAACTCTAATGGTTCGTAATGCAAATAATTTTTTCGCTTGTAAACTCTCATAAATGTGTTTTATTCAATAGGAAACAAATTTGCAATAATAATAGAGCTTAACAAGTCATGCATATAAATGCAGAGATAATGTGAGTACAAAAGCTAGCTCTTTGGAATGCAAATTTAATGTCTACAATGAAAACATTAAAGTGACATTATTATATAGTTTAAAATTCATGGGCACAAAATATTGCTTGAGTTCCAAATTAGTTTTTAGAAAATTCCTACTTCAAAATCACTTATGGTAAGATTTCAACATGCATTAGGTGTACATTCTTTGAGGGACTCCATAATTTTTCCCTATTTTAAGCAATTTAAGATCCTTGATTGACTAACTTGTGTGAGCAAATAAATGGATGAATATAGTTTGGTTTTAAAAACATATTCTACAAAGATTTTTAAACCTAAAAAGATATACCATAAACCATTTTAAAAACTAAGAAATATACCCATAAATTAAAATGGATCGTGTCTAATGAATTTATGACACCTTGATCATCTTTAAGGATTTCAAGACCAAAATTAATCAATAAGCAAGGAATTAATGCATCATGTGTAAAGAATCATGTAAGATACATTTACTTTGGGACACCTTTACTCCCTACCTTGCTCCATTAGCTTATAAAAAAATAAGTGAGAGTCCTATTAGTACCTTTAACCTTTTTATTGGATATAATTTGTTATAGGAGTTACTAACCTTCCTTATTAAGTCAAATCTTTTAGACAGCCATCTCCTAGAGAATATTAATTAATAATTCTAATCTTTCAACCTTTTTCTTGGATATTGTTATGGAAGTTAGTAGCCTTCGTTATAAAGTCCAGTCAAATGTATTAGACAACGACCTTTTAGAGAGTATTAATTAATAATTCTAATATTTTAGACAACCACCTTTTAGAAAGTATTATTATTAATTAATAATGTATTTAACCTTCTTATTGTGTATAGTCATACCACCTCTTTCTTATTGTGTATAGTCATACCACCTCTTAGAAAGTAGTATTATTATTAATTAATAATGTATTCAACCTTCTTTTTGTCTATAGTCACAGAAGTTACCAATTCTCCTTGTGAGGAAAAGTTTGACATGCAACCATATATTAATGATGTTGTCACTAGGAAAATGGAGTTCATTTTTATAATAAAGCCATGGAGTTCATTTTTATAATAAAGCCTTCATAGGAAGAGTATATAGACATTATTTTTAATGATTGATTGTGTCCTTGACTTGACTTCCGACCATGTTTTTTAAAAAGAAGCAATAAATTTTGGTTTATTTTTAAAGATTTCAATTTTTATTTATAAACTAGGTAAAGGTTTATTGACATAAATTCCCTTAAATTTTACATGCATAAATAACTAATTATTCTTTTCAATAATATTACATTTCATGGAGATGAATGTCAATACTTGAAAAAACAAGAATCAAGTTATCCACATTCTCCAAGGTTAAGGGGATGGGATTTAATAGATTGACTTCTACCTTGGTTTGAATGCTTGAGTAATCCATTGTCATTGATTCTTTCATTAAATTAAAGTCATTTGCAGGCCTCATTTTTCTACAATTACATTACATTGAGTTCAATAACAATGTCTTAAATGATATTTAAGAAATATATTATTAAAATTGTACTCAAATTATGATTATCTTCTTTGGTAGTTGTTAAAATGACATTTAAAACACCAATCAACAAAGCTATGTTTATGTTCATGAAAAAAGTCATTTGGGAAATTTCAAGATGATACTTAATGTTTTTTTATGAAGCATTTATCATTTAGTTTAGTAGTACATATTAACATTAAAAAAAAAAAAATAGTATACAATACAACTTTCCTTGTATTTAAGGAAAAATGTCCATTTAACAATCGACTTCTAAACTAATCTTCCCAAAATCCTAAACCAATGTTACCAAAAGTTGTTTTTTATATTAAACATTTGAATCCTAACATAGATCTATTGAATAATTGTTGATCATGTTAAAAAAAATTGAAAGGCAAAAGCTATAAAAAAAATTAAATTATAGATTTAGCATGGACAACGCATTGATGTTAAAGATGGGGACAATTTCCTATGATTTATGAATCAAAGGATCATGCATTATGGTGTGGTGTGGTTCCCCTACTTCCCTTTTTTTAATCCAACCTTTGTTAACCAGCTTCAAAATAGGTTGATTTGCAATTGTTAGGGCTCTCTCATGCTCTTTCTCATTGTTCTTTAACATATTTATCTTTAGGTATTGTATCCCTATCTTTCTTAAAATATTTTCTCTCCATCCCCATTTGAATCCCTCTTGAAAGGGTTTAGGTATTGTATCCCTATCTTTCTTAAAATATTTTCTCTCCATCCCCATTTGAATCCCTTTTGAAAGGGTTTACAGGTAAAAAGATAACTAGTTTCCTTAGGGGGTTTCCCAACCCATCTTGGGGTGGATCATGGCCATTTATAGTAGTGACATCCCCATTTTTGGGAAGAGAATTAGTTGTATCATAACCTTCTTGATTTGGTTCCATACACAATTCATCATTTCCATTGTCCTTCCACTAAGTATATTTACATGTTTTTCCTTTTTGTGTGCAAAAGACTTGCCTTCGAGAAAGAAATAAGTATCCAAATTCTCATGCTAAAGCATGTCCTATCATGGAAAGATATATGTTCATAATATAAAATTTTCTCTTGTCTACAATACTCGTACTTTTTTAGAGGCCAGTTTAAGATAAGATCCAAAAGTAACTCCATTGGGCTCGAGAGAATTTTTGTTCCATAATTCTATAAAGAGATAGAGAAATATTACCCATAACATAATCGAAGAAAATGACTATGTATGTGGATTAAATCCCATATTTAACGGTTGCATAAAAGGTCAATGTTTCCCATGAACCAAAGGTCTTTTGTTAAATATGTTACCAAAGGTATTTTGTCAAATATGTTGTAAATTTTTTTAATACATTTGTTGATGTACTTAATTTCATTGTATGGGTAGTTGTATCTTTTAAAATTATTCTTTTAAGGCATTTGTGTATATATAATGGGGTAATGTTAAACTATTAGGATCTATTAATTTCCATGTGGGGTTTAGGATAGCCCTATGTGGCTCTTGTTACATAAAATATGGAACTAAGTAACTCCTTATTCTTCAATACAGGTGAACAAGTTACTTAGTAAACGAGATTATTATTTATCTCACATTCCATATGTGAAGTGGTATTCTCACTATCAAGTCATATATATTAAGGAGGTCTTGATATCTTTACCCATTTTATTGTTGTGGGTCATAAATGAAATCAAGTGTGTGGATATCATAGAGTTTTATGCTTAATATTAATGAAGCAATTCATATTTGATACTAGATGTTTCCCCTACAATTTAATTTTCATATATTAATGGTCCATGTTCATAGATTCATAGAATATTATAAATCGTTTTATCCTTACTCTTTTTAATTTCTAAACTTTTAAGATGGTATGAGATCAACATGTTTTTTAACATGGTATAAGAGCTATTGCAGTTTCCTTGGATTAATATTTTGGCATAATGCAACATTTGTTGGAATACTGAGAGGGGGGGTGAATCAATATTACCATTTTTTAACAATTAGCAGTTACTTTTATATTTTGTTAATTATCACAATAGATCAACAATGCACTTGTTTGTAAACTCAATTATATAAATACAATTAATAGGAATTACAAGGTCTTTTATGAAGAACTATGAAGGACACCAATCCTTTTTAGAGAACCAACTCTAGGAGACACAAATCCCCTTCTTTAGGGCACTAACCCTAGGAAGAACCAACTCCCTTGTCTTTATGGCACCAACCCTAGGAAGCACCAACTCCCTTGTTTTTAGGGCACCAACTCCCTTATCTTTATGGCACCAACCCCAGGAAGCACCAACTCCCTTGTTTATTTAGGGAACCAACCCTAGGAAGCACCAACTCCCTTGAATTACACTTAAAGGATATGGATCCTTCTGTGCTCCTCCCTTCCACCCTCACTTCATAAGAATCGTCAGTTCTTATTCTTGGACTCTGTTGTTGTTTTGATCTTCTGATCTGGACTACAGAGACACTTTCTTCTCCCCATTCTTTCTTGTTTATATACTCTTCCAACTGGTGTGAGCTATGAAGCATTATGTCTCTTTGTTTGGACCATCACACCTATTCATTTTAAATTAACAATAATTTCTATTATTATTCAAACATTATTGTGAAGGATTTTAATTCAATGAGTGTGCTTTTCATAAATTGATCACAGGTATGGATCGATTTCTTTTGACTGTATTCCATGTCTCTGGAAATGTTGCAGAAATCGAATCCTACAAAGGCGCTTCCTTAAAACCATTTTCATGTTACCAATAACACAAAACCACGAGATTATTAATTAAGCGATGTACCCAGCCCCTCGTGGCTTATGTGTTCGTAACCCATGACCGGGGGTTGTAACCTAGTCCTATGATACTTCAACCTTTGGGAGTTTTTCTCTCATCCAAACTTCTAGAGTTTCAACTCTCTGAAGTGGTTACCTCTCACACAGGTTGATCCGATGGTTGGCATGTTTCCCAAAACCGAATCAACGGTCTAGATTTGATCCTTACTTATCCTTCCATCGCTTAATCCAATAGTTGTGACTTAAAAAAACATTTAGATGGACGACCATTATTTACTCCAGGACTTCAGGACTTCCACCCTCTAAAATATTTCAACCTTTCGAAGTACATTTCGCCAAAGTATATCGGACGGTCGATATTTTCTCTTCCATAGATGGACGATCCTTGATTTTCCATAGGTTTCAAACAGATCAACGGCCATGACTTGATCTATAGTTGAGTGGACAGTTTTCGTTCACTTCTTACAAGGATTGATCCAATAGTTAACATAAATTCTGGGACCAAATCAACGGTCTAGCTTCAATCCTTACTTATCCTTCCACCTCTTAATCCAATGGTTGCGAATTAATCAAAGGTTGAGATGGACAACCACTATTTACTTTCGGACTTGAAAGGTTCGAAGGTCCTGGTAATTGTTGTCCCAGTTTCCACCGAAGTTGGTTAGTGCCGAAGTGGTCAACATGGGAGAGATTACATCATGTTTTGATCTAACGGTCATGATTCATCCTAGAGGATATTAGATCAACGATTATCATTGACTTCGGCCTTCGACGCTTCGATTATTTGTTGGTTTCCCCCGAAGGACAAACTCACAGAGTGACGTAACTTGTTGACGTCATTATTGAATTGGCACTGACTGAGTGACTGCCACGTGTCACATAGATTCGTGACTTACTTAACCTTAAAGTGCCAACTGGACCTAGCCACTTTTCACCATATGATTGCATCATGTGTCCTTGCTGACGTGGATCTCTTATCAGGACACATGTCCTCCTCCTAGATCTAATGGTTTTTATCAGTTCTATATCAATGGTCTAGATTCCTTTCGGCCTTCGGGACTTTGGGTTATTTGTTCCCAATTCTCAATTCTCTCGAAGTGATATTTCCCGAATAAAACTGGAGCAACTTGTCTTCATCTAATGGTCCATTTTTTACACGAAAATCCTAACACAATCCAATGGTTGTCGGGATTTCGGCTATTTCAGGATCTTGTGAATCCTTGATCCAACGGTTGTGATTAGTTCTAGATCAATGGTCTAGATTCATTTCATCCTTCGGGGCTTTGGGTTATTCGTTCCCAATTCTCAATTATATCGAAATGAGATTCCCCAAATAAAACTCCAGCAACTTGTCTTCATCTAATGGTCCATCTTTGATGCAAAAATCCTAACACGATCCAATGGTTGTCGAGATTTCAGCTATTTCGGGATCTCGTGAATCCTTGATCCAACGGATGTGATCAACTCTTAGATCAACGATCCAGATTTATTTTGGCCTTCGGGACTTTGGGTTATTCATTCCCAATTCTCAATTTTCCCGAAGTGAGATTCCCCGATTAAACCTTAACTTCATATAACGGTCGAGAATTCTCTCGTAGTAGATCAATGGTCAGGGATGATTTTAGAATCGAAACTTGCTTAATTGTTAACTAAACCCTTGTATCGCGCAATGGTTCCCTGCCATTGATCTACCATTACTGAGATATGACGGTCAGGACTTAATCGGATGTTTGATCCGAAGGTCCTCCTCTGTAACTCCTAGATCTGACGGTCCTGGTGTGTCTCAAAATATACATTAGTGGACACGATTCTCCATCTATTATTTTGTAGTTTTATTGTGTGGATTTCAATTCTGATCATGTTTCTGCAATACTCTTTCCCTACTGATCTTTTTGGTAGATTCCTCTGCATGTTGCTTATAACAACTCATCATCATTGCAATGTGCTTTGCCTTCTAATATTTTTGGTTTTGTACTTGGATTCTAACTGATCGAGATCATTGATTTGTTGGGAATTCGATCTCGATGGTGTTTATGCATTGCGTTGATCTCATGAAATCTAATACTCTGCCTCTCATGAGCTGTAGGTATATTCCTCTGCATGTTGTTCATAACAAATCATCATCACATCATAATGACATCGTTTGTTGACATCAATGACAACACATCAATGACAATATGTCCAATAATCGCCCCCTTTGTCATTGAGGGAAACACACTAACTTCATACACAAACTCCCCCTATGATGATGCTTCTCTCCTCTGAAGTTACTCTCCCCCTTTGACATCAATGGCAAAGAGTTTCTTCCCCTATGATTAATCTTTGTCTATGCATATGTTTTTGACCAAAATATGAATTCAGGTAACTCCCCCTGCAATCATGCTCTGCTTGCCATAACTGAATGACTCCCCCTGTCAATCTACTCTCTCTCTGCCTCTGATTGTTCTCCCCCTTTGCTTCTAAAAGGGTGGTTCTTCATGACAATCTCTATGCCCCTGTCATCTCTACAAGATGCCATTGATACCGCTATATACAACATACTAACTTCCATTTAGGGTTTTTCCACTTATAACCACTTTGGGACCAATGCATGATCATATCATATGACTTTACTGAGAGAATACATAACCTGCATTGTTCCTGGGTAGATGAAAGCCTGCAACAAACTATGTCAGAACCTGCATAGAGTTATATCATCAAACCATGATTCTTTCGATGATCCTTGTTATCTATTCATTTTTATGTGCTTCAATACACATAGGAGTATCAACAAGAACATTTTTTAAGTCTTCCCTAATTTCTCATTCCCTTATTTGTTTCTATTTTTTTTTTTTTGAGAAGAAGTTTCAGTGGATCATTAAAATAGCATTGGAAAACTTTTGAGATCATCATCACTCAATTCTTCAAGTTGTTATACTATTGAAGATTCATTATCATCGTCACTATTTTGTGCACGAGAAGCTTCTTTATCCTTGTTTTGATAATTTTCCCTTTTTATTTTCCATTTGTTGGGTAATGCATAATCTACTTGTATGGCATTATCAAGTTCTGGAATTATGTCAAATTTTTCTTTAGGATTTTTCTTGTCTTGACTTGATGTACTTTATATACATAGATTTGATTATTATATTTCTTATTAGAAGTTTTACCCACCAATCTCCTATTATTAACTTCATCAATCTCAAGAGAAATATATTCATTATCTTTCTTTCTTTGTACTTTAGATTTTCTTTTCCATATCTTCTTATTATGTTTGTTAGGGTTTCCTATCTTTAAGGATTGCATTGGTAATCTACACTATCTGGTTTTATGACCATAGTTGTTGCATTTTTTACATTCAATATTGAAGTTTTGAAAAGGAGAAAATGAGTTGTAGTTTCTTTTCTCTATATTGTACCTATTGTTCTTATATCTTTGGACATTTATGTTATTGTACTGTCCATAAGCTTTGCAATGTACTACCTTATGACCAAAATTATTGCAAAAGTAACAGTGTTCAATAAGTAGATATTTATTAGGGGAATTCCTTCTGATGATTGTATTTTTCTTGTCATCTTTTACTCTAGTAGGGAGTATTGATTTTGTTTATGTGTAACAGTTTTCAATGGTATCATTTTTGTCTTATTATCTTCTTTTCTTAAAGCGTTTTTCAGAGCATCCACGTAAATGATTGGTTTCTTGACAGATCTTTGTGATGTAGAAGTTGAGTCTTGAGTGTATCCCAAACCAGTCTTGTTGTTTGGTGACCTTTAACTACTAAGACTTTCATCCAAGATATTTGAACTATTTCCAAATCGTGATCCCTTCTTTTCTTTCTCAAGTTCACTTTTTAGCAACTTAATCTCAGTTTCTAGTTTCTCACATACTTGCTTTTTATCACTAAGTTGTTTTAAAATGACTTCTTCAATTTTATTAGCATCCAGGAGTTGGTATTTTAAATCACTGATGATCTGATATGATTCTTTGATAGTTTTTAATGCATCTATTTCTTTTGATTGATGTGATTCTTCAAATTCTTGAAGTTGTGCCCTAAGTATCTTGTTCTTCTTTTTATACTTTCTTAGTTCCTCCAGAGCACTAATCAGTTCTTCTTCTAGGTTCACTTCTCCTTCGAATTAAGAATTTTCTTCATCATCTACATCATTACTTTGAGTATTCATTCCCATAAATAGAAGCTTTGAATTCTCATCTTCACTCATGTATGAAGAACCGATGTTTTCTTTAGAGTAGAAGTTTTTCTTTTTCTTATAAAATTTATTCTTGCATTGTTTTTTTCTGGTTGTGAACTTCTTCATCATTTTCCTCCAGCTTGGGATAGGGACATTTGTTAGCAAAGTGTCCAATTCTGCCACGGTTGAAACATTTGAAGGGTAACTTTCCTTTATATTTTCTAGATCTTTTCTGGAGTTTCTTTATAAAGTTGGCATCTTCTACATCGGATATGTCTGACTGATCTTCATGAGACATATGTTCATGTTTCTTATTTTCTTTAGATGCTTTAAAGATTGTTTCATCTTTTGTTGTTTTATCATTCCATGTTCTTATTTCATATGTTGTAAAAATTCCATGAAGTTGATCAACCGTGAGTGTGTGAAGATCATACCTATCTTCAATTGTAGAAATTTTTTCATCATATCTCATAGGTAATGACCTTAGTATTTTTTGCACAATAGGTTTATTTGTAAGTTCTTCTCCTACTGCTCTGATTGAATTAACCACTTCATCTACCCTATGAAAGTATTCATCAATGTTCTCTTCTTCTTTCATTTTCATATTTTCAAAATGAGTTCTATAGGTTTGTAGTTTGGCTTCTCTGACTTTGTTATCTCCTTCATATACAACCTAAACTTTGTCCTAGATTTCTTTGGCAAACTTACAATGCATAACTTTCACACATATAGAATTTGTCAACCCTCCTAGAATTGCATTAACTGCTCTAGAGTTGTCATTACAGATTTTATTTCCTGTAGCATCTTTGGGTGGAGTAGTTGGTGTAGTGAAACCATCTAAAACATATTTCCAGATATCAAAACCAAGATCCAACATGAAGTTTTTCATTCTTATTTTCCATAGAGCATAGCCACCTCCATTGAACAGTGGTACTTTATTGTTAGACATTCACTCTTGTTGATCCATCTTTAAGATCTACCTTCCAGTTGTTTAGACTGCGCTGAAGGTACTAGCTATGATACCAATTGTTGGAATACTAAGAGGGCGGGGATGAATCAATATTACCCTTTTTCAACAATTAGCAGTTACTTTTATATTTCGTCAATTACCACAATATATCAACAATGCAATTATTTGTAAACTCAATTATATAAATATAATTAATAGGAATTACAAGGATTTTTATGAAGAACATTGAAGGACACCAATCCTTTTTAGAGCACTGAGTCTAGGAGACACAAATCCCCTTCTTCAAGGCACCAACCCTAGGAAGCACCAACTCCCTTGTATTTAGGGCACCAACCCTAGGAAGCACCAACTCCCTTGTTTTTAGGGAACCAACGCTAAGAAGCACCAACTCCCTTATATTTAGAGCACCAAACCCAGGAAGCACCAACTCCCTTGTTTCTTTAGGGAACCAACCCTAGGAAGCACCAACTCCCTTGAATTACACTTAAAGGATATG
>CBVK0100871789.1:0-20829 GCA_900067695.1 Picea abies | reverse complement strand
AATCCCCTAATAATAAACCTCATACCTTCTAAGTGTTATAACTCTTAACCTCTTCCATCCCTCACTCACCACTCCCGTAAAGCCTATAACACCTAATGCATATATACCCTAAAACCTATAACCCTTAATCCAAATATCCTTTTAACCCCTATAAAATTTATCCCCTATAATATGTAACCTTATAGCATGTAACTAAATGACACCCAACTCATATAAACCCTAAACCATATAACCATTGTAATCCCAACCCATATAACCATTAATCCATATAATCACTAAAAACCCTAACCTCTCACCTTAATAACACACATATAACCATTAACTCATAGACAAAACTTCTATACCCTTTAAAATATATAGCTTTCAACCACCTAATTCAAAACCCATTTCCCTAATTAACTAAGACTATCCTAACCCTTATACTTGACACCTAACCATGAACTCATATAGTCTCTAATACCTAATCCTTATAACCCTTAATGCTTATAACCTCAAATCTCTTTAATCCAAAACACTTATCCCTTAAAACCCTCAATCCCTAATATATATAGGTCTTAACACCTAATGCCTATAAACCATATATCTATTCCATAAGAATCCTATAACTCTTAATCCCAAAAAACCCATTCCCCATATCACAACCTATATAACCATTAAACCTTCAACACTATAATCCCTTTAACTCATAAGTACTAACCCTTGTAACCCCTGTAACCCATAATCCCTAACCATTGTAATCTATAAGATATAAACCCTATAGCCACTTTAGCCCTTAATCCATCACATATTTCCCTTCATTGTTTTAACCCCTATAAATTTTAAACCTTAATAGTAATAACACCAAACCACTATAACCCCTATCACCTAACCTCTAAAATCCATAAGCTATATAACCATCACCTGTAATTCCTACATGCATAACTTATCACCCATAATCCATAACCCCTATAAACATAAACCCAATTTACCCCCACAATCTAACCCCTATAAACATAAACCCAATTTACCCCCACAATCTAACCCCTATCACCTCTAAAAACTAATCAATAGAAACCAAATTAATTATAACATAACTTGGATAATAACCCCTTATCCCTATCTCTTATAAACTCTAAAATTTAACCCTTATAAGACATTAACCTTGTAACTTACATAACATTTAATCTTCAACACTTTGATCATAATCATTATTACTTGTTATAACTTACATAACATTTAATCTTCAACATTTTTATCATAATTGTTATAACTTGATATCCTTGAAGCTTTAACATGTAACACCTTATTACTCCTTATCCCTAATCCCTAATCCTTAAACCCTCTATCTCCTATTCTCTAATCCCTAAGCCTTAAAACCTTAATAGAACCTAAACCTTATAAACCTTAGAATAGATAACTACTTATTCATATAGCCCTTATAACTATGACCATTATAACCCCTTATAAAAAATCTCATTAACCCTCAAACTCGTATAAATTCTAAATGATATTATTATAATCCTTATAACCACTATTTTTAAAACCTTACTAGCCCATGTAAACCCTAATTCATATAGCTACTAAATTATCCATATAACCTATATAAACCCTATCCTCTATAATCCATATCCTATAATCTATATAACCAATATAATGTGTAACTCATATATCCATTAACCCATGTAACCCTCACAACTCTTAACCCATATAACCACATCCATATAACTTCTATATATGTTAACCTCTACAATCCTTATATCCTATCCTTAATAACTCATAGCACATAATCCTTATAACCATTATACAACCAATAACCCTTATAACATTTAACACCTCAATTTTATAACCCTCAATTATAATACACCTTAAATTTTAGCCCATGTAGATCAAATTTCTATATCGTCAAATATATAGTTACTAACCACTATCCCCTATAATCCCTAACCCCAATAACCCTTTCAAAACCTAACTTACAAAATCCCTAACCCCTTTAACATCTAAACGAGCCTATAACCCCTCATATCAATAATTTGTATAACTCCTATCCACTATATTCCTTATATCTTATAATCCCTAATCCATATAACCCCAAAGTTTATAATCATAGTCAATATAACACTCAATCATAAAGCCTCATCATCTCTTACTCATATCCCTTATAACCTTTTTTCTCTAAATTATAAACTTTATACCCATAAACCCTTTACATATACTAATATTAAACATTAAACCTTACAACCCTTGTAACCCTTATAATCCATAATCCCCATAACTCCCACAACTCTAACCCCTATGAATATTGTCTTTCCCTTATAACTTGTAGTATTATCCCATATAACCCTTATACTTGACACCCAACCACTAACCCATACAGTCTCCACAGTGGCTTCATCTCATTGACCAATATCTTATCACGTTCATTCATAAAGGGGTTTTTTTAATTGTGAAAAATAAAGTCAATATATTGTAGGTATTAGAGGGAGGAGATGTGAGGTACAATGAGATTTATAGCTATCGAGGGGTATAAAAAGGGGTATCTAGTAAAATAGGGATTTTTATTGGAAATATGTATTGGGAGGGGAGAGGTATTTATTAATATCTAGTGAAATTAGAGGTATTCTTTAATATTCCATGAACCATGAACACATGTCTTATGTCACAGTTTCACAGAACAAAGATCTCATGATAGTCCTTAACACCTAATCATTATAACCCTTAATTCATATAACTTTAAATCCATTTGAGCCTTAAATTATTGTCCCTTAAAATTCTAATCCATATACCTATAACTTGTGTTGCCTAGCCCTTAAGAACCATAACATCTAATTCATATAAACCCTATAACTCTTAATCCCAATAACCTCAAACCCTAATGCAAAATCCATATAAACATTAAACCTTAAACACTATAACCCATATAAAAATTAAATATTAAACATTATAATTCCAATAACCCATAATTATTAAGCCTATAACCCATAACCCCTAACTATTATGATGCATAACATTTAAACCATATAGCCACTTTCACACATAATCCCTCATATTTTACCCTTAATCCATGTAAACTCTAATATTTAACCCCTATAACTTCTAAACCTTAACACCACTAACACAAAACCATTATAACCCCTATCACTTAACCCTTAAAACCCTTAACATATATTAGTCATCATCTCTAATCCATAACCTATATAATTGGTCACCCCTAATCCTTAGCATCTATAACCACAAACCTAAATTACCCTTATAAACCTTATACATTAAGACTGCTATTACATCTAAACCATCAACCTTATAACCTAAATATTAACTTTTGACCCCTAGCCCATATAACTCCTAACCACCAACCCCTGTAACGCATAAGCCTTATAACATATATAACACATAATATTTAAAACTGTGTTCATAAGCATTATAACATGTAATCCTTGAAACATCCCTTAACCCATAACCCATACAACTCCAAACTCCTAACCCCTAATCCATAATGCTTAAACCCTATATAACCTAAGCTCTAATCCTTAAGCCCTAAAACCCTAATAAAACCTAAACTTATAGATTGTATAATTGATAAGCCCTTATCCATATAACCATTATTAACTCTAACTCTTAAAAACTATTATCTAGAGATCTAACCCTTGAAATCATATAACTACTAGATAGTATAGTTATACTCCTCTTAATCACTAATTGTAAAACCCTATCACCAATGACCCATATCCCATACAACTCTAAACCTATAAAACATAAAGTTTACTACTCTTGTAAACCCTAAATCCTTTAACTTCTATTAATATTAAACTTTAACTTTGAGAGACCTGGTAATCCACAAACCATATAACCCTATCATATATAATCCTTACCCCTAATGTATAACCCCCATGGCTGTCCCTATAACCACTTAAAATATAGACCTAACCCCTAAACCCTATATTATACAACACATAATCTGTCTAATCTAAAGTCCCTTTAACTTCAAATTCTTATCCCTAAAACATAGAATCACTAATTCCTACACTCATAACAATTATAAATTATAACATCTAACCGATAACCCATATAACTTTTAAACCCCAAAAACCAAACTCATATATCCCCTAAACCCTAATATATAACCTCTATTACCTATAAACCTTACATATTATAACTCCTACAAACTATAAAACCTTACCATTATCATCCATAACATAGAAACCATATAACAAATTTAACCCTCAAGCCATCATATATTAATTTCAACCCTTATAACCTACAATATTTAAAACCCTTGTAATCCCTAAACTTTAAGACATATAACACCAAACCACCATAACACATTTCCCTTAACCTTTAAGCTACATAATCACTAATCCAAATAAGCATTATAATCTTTGAATAATATAACCCCTATAAGCTCTAAATCCTAAACAATATAACCCAAATATCCCTTAATCCAACTCCAATAATAACCCCTAACCCTTGTGACACCTAAAATTGATCTGTAATTGAAGGGCTTATAGCCCGTTTGCTTCACCAACGCGGATACATGTGCTTCATGTCTGTAATCCTACACATGCTTGAGCAAGCACATAATCCACGTAGCAATTAAAGCCCATTTAATCAATGAAGATATCTAGGCACCTCCACACACCAATGGATTACACCTTCATTTTTCTCCTTTGATGAAGCCATGACGGTTATGTTCCATATGACATCTCTCCTGCACATAAGTATCATAATAGTATGTGGAAACTTTTAAAGCAAGTCAGCTACATTCCATATGGCCAGCTCGCCTTCCTAGAAACATACCATACTGCTAGCATATGGTTCAATATCAAAGATGAGTTTTTAATATGTGCGGACAATAGGGAGCAAGCTTAGCACTCTTGGAAGATGTCCAACCAATGCGTTTAGAGCCAGAGAGACGTACATACTCCAATGATATGTTGGTAAACGTTTTAATATGCTAGAGGTGAATTTGATATGTTGGTAAACATTTTTAATATGCCATAGGTGAATTTGATATGCTGGCAAACGTTTTAATATGCCAGAGGCGAATTTGATATGTTGGTAAAAAATTTAATATTCCAAAGGCGAATTTGATAGGTTGGCAAACATTTTTAATATGCTAGAGGAAAATTCTAGGACATGGCCAACTCCAGACAGTGAGCAAAGGGATTTTGATTTGTCCCAGACGTTACACTACGCATTTGATGGCTCATAAATTAGGGTTAGGCTTTTTTGTATGGCTTCTCTACTAGCTAAAGTCCATGTGTTGCATTGGAATAGTGGAGATTGCATAAGTGGGGTTACTCCTCAAGATGGAGTGGAGATTGCATGAATGGGGTTACTCCTCAAGCTAGAGATCGTATCGAGCATTAAAACAACAAAGAGAAACCACATGGGGTCTCTCCTTGGTAGGGTTTACACAATCTATTTTGACAACAAGAACAATGCATGATGCTCTCTTCTTGAGCTAGGGTTTCCAAAATGACTTGGTTTAAATTTTAGCAATGTTAATTTTCTTCTTTGCGCTATTCAAAACCGAGAGATACTTTTGGTCTTCTAAGTTATGGTTGACCACCTCCTTCCAGTATCTTAATTTCCTTTTGTCCTCTAATTCTTTATTATACCACATATTTTTTTATAATAAGATTGTTTTTAATTTTTTTTTTAAATATGTTTTTTATTAATCTATTAGTGCATTTAACTTTAAAAATGATTTATATTTAATACCCTTTAAAATCTATGTAAGAAGTTTTTAAGGTTATTTTAATGTTTATTTTAAAATCTTTAAGATACGACGTTTGTACATTATATTTTTTAAAATTATAATATTTTGAACAAACAATATATTTGTATTTATTATTTGATGTTATTTATATATTTTATTTTCAATGTGGTGAAAGTTATAATATATTTTTTTAATAAGTATTTAAAATTTTGAATTTTAATTTTTAAATATATTTAAAATTTTATAGGCGTATTCTAAACGTTTTTACTTTTTGGTAACTATCACCTTAATCTAGCAACACAATTGTTGGCAAAATCACAACTTTGTGTTATTTAAATTGCGCTTTTGAGTGCATAAATTGATTCAATGCTCTCAAAAACCCCAAGCACCCGAAATATGTAATTTCAACTAGTGAAATATGCAATTTTCTAAATTTCTCCCCGGATGACCGGATTTTAGACAAAACTCGTTGGAAAAAGTGCTCAGAAAAGAGTAAAAACTTTAGATTATGTCAATTTTATATTCATAATTTTTAATATTAAATAATAATTTAACTTTATAGTAATTTTAGGAATTTATAATGTTCCATGGGGAATAATTGAGGTCCATGTCTCATGAAGTTGCTTCCTATCCCTTGAGGGAAATTATGTGGCAACTACCACATCTAGGGGATAATCCCAATATTCATGTTGTATGATCTATCCACAGAAGAGCGATATTATTCCTCAACATGCACTATCTTTTTTCCATTTCTTCGTTTTCAGGTCAATCCACCTCAAGTCAAACCACCCACTTGTAGAAGGTTCCATCGAGAATAACAGAGCTCAAAGATTCATGAAGTTGCTTCATCCCCTCTAAGGGGGATTTAGTGGCAAGTGCCACCTTGAGGGGATAATCTACTCTATCTATCTAGTATGTTCAATGGATCTTATTCCTTAATCTACAATTTTGGGCATCCATTGGCATCTTTATGTGATATCCATTGGTATCCTTGGGTGGGGAGGATAAATATACCCAAACTATACCTAATGACACTAAATTTTTATAATAGGGTAAATAGAAAAAATATAAATAATAATAAACCATCTGAATTTTTATAATAAAAAAAGTTATCCATAAAAATAATACATTTTATTAAAATGAGTAACAATCAATTTCAATAGTAATAATAATAGCTATGAGTAACAATCAATTTCAATAGTAAATAATAATAGCTATGAGTAACAATCTATTTCAATAGTAAATAATAATAACTATGTATACTAACATGTTTGATTTCAAGGACACTGGTGTAGAGAAGGCAACTCTCAATGCATAACAACGATATTGGGAAAGCACACCCCAACATATTTAGTAGGTAATGAATGAACTAGTAAACACAATGAAATAGAAAATGGGACAGACTTCCAAACAATAGATTCATGACAAATCGCATGATTAGATCAATGACATGGGATCCTCTAGGTCTTGGGACACCAAAGTGTTCAAAGTGATAGAACTCTATTACATGGCCGCCAATTTGGAAAATCTACATCATCTAGAGCTAGAGACCTATGACAGATCACGTAAATTAGAAGCTAAGTTTAGACTTCTCTATCAAGTGGTCTGTGGCTTAAGCTTCAAAGTGAGTGATATGGATTATTTTCGACACAAAATGAGATCGGAGATATAATAAATAAATGCACAGAGATATCACAGATATTCGAAAATATAACAGAAATGTTTTAGAGATCCAACCATAAATATAGAAATACAGTAATACACGATTTCTATTAATGAAAGAAATGTACAGAGACTGTAAAAATACAGAGTGAAAGACTCGCTAGAATGGTGGCAGCTTATCTCTGAGAAGAGATGTGACGGCTACTCGCATTCGCAAGAAGATGGTTACAATGAGGCTCTAAAGGCCTTTTTACAATAAACAGGAATGCCAAAAACCCTAGACATCCGAAAACCTAACTCTAGGAGATGA
This sequence comes from Picea abies, assembly GCA_900067695.1. NCBI lineage: Eukaryota > Viridiplantae > Streptophyta > Pinopsida > Pinales > Pinaceae > Picea > Picea abies. The sequence goes on along the minus strand of CBVK0100871789.1, from coordinate 13,162 downwards.
TGCGTCAAAAGTGATGTGGGCCCCGTTTGGGTAAGTGAGTACATCAACTTGCTAGGGTCGTAACTTTTGCATACGATCTCCGTTTTAGGCATGTGATAGCTCGTTGGAAAGGTATTGTGGAGGAGATTCATTTTTGGGGATAAATCATCCCTTTAGCTATTATTGAGAACCTCAATCTCGAAAAAACTTCATTTGGGCCCTCAAAATGGCCCCGGAAGTTAAAAACTGTCAAAAATAGTAAATTGCCAAAATTGCCAGAAAATTATTTTGAGCCAGTCGAAAAAGGTGGGTGGCCACCGATATCCACCTGGATCAATCCTCCCTCCTTAGGAAGTAATGGTCTCCATTGTGTTGAGGTCCTGGGGGAGAGGGAAAAGCATTTGCTGAATCTGCATCTTGGTGAGCTGCTTACCTTGCTGGAGACGTCACGCTGCTCAGTTTGTCGAAGTTTGTCATGAACCTGTTAAGGTTGAGGTTGTTCAACAAGTCAGACTACATGAGAGGACGATGTGCATAAATAATCTTTGCGCTTTGCTGCAACCTTGTCGACTTGTTTCTGTTTGATAGAAGGTGTTTGGGGCAAGGTTGTAGTGGTTGCAGTGTCCTTTTGTTCTTCTTTTGAACAGATTGTGTAGAAGCTAAATTTTGCAGTATAAGATACTACCTTGCGACACTTTTTAGGTGGAACAGTAGTTGGAACTACCTTTGGTATACTATAGAGATGACCCCCCAGAGAAACAATGACACAGCGGGGTTGAGACTCATAAACATCATGGTGCTTCCACATATATGGTTGGCCCAAGAGAGCATCACAGACATCCAGTGGGGCAACATCACATAATACCTCATCCTTGAAGGGTTGGATGCCATAGGACAATCGACATTGTTTGCTGACACGGAGATCTCGCCCTTGGCGAAGCCACCCGATGTTGTATGGTTGCAGGTGTGGTGTTGTCGATAATCCCAACTGTTTGACGACCTATACTGAGATGAGGTTCTGATGGCTTCCGCTATCAACAATAAAATGCAGCGGGTTCCCCTTCACCCACGTCTGTGAATGAAAAAGGTGCTCCCCCTCTTCAGGATCTATTGGCTCTTCTAGTTGAATTGCTACAGTCGTGACAATAGCAGTGGGGTTCGCATCAATGATCTGTCCTTTACCATTATTTTCAAAATCAGACTCTAAATTAGGGTTTGGCTCTTTGTCTTTGATCTCGTCCACCAATGACTATTTTGAGCAACATTCATCGGTGTTGTGCCAGGGGATTTTGTGGAACTCGCACCATTTTCCGGTGTCCTTCTTTGTCTTCCCGTGACCATTCTTTTCCTATGTTTTGGACTGGTTTTCAGAAGACTGTTTGTTAGGGCCATCTTTGTCATACTTTAGTTGTTGCGGATTTTCAAACCCAAACTCCCATTTGTTCTAGTGCTTAAATTTCTGCTTGATTTTAACAGCATATCGATAGGCAGCACCGAGTGATGAGATGTCCAGAAAATCCCTTTTAGTTTGGATGTATCTGTGTAGAGCCCCACAGTATTTCAGAACCAAATGTCATTCAGAGTCTTTGATACCCATCCTAGTGCGTAAGGTATGGAAGCTATTGGTGAACTTCGGAACTGCTTGGCCCCTCTCTTGTCGTAGTGTGGTCCATCTCATGTACTGGTCCTCATAGTTGCCAACAGGGTAATACTGTTCCTTTACTGCATACACAAAAAAATCCCAACTAGGATCGGCCCTGTATATTCTAGACTCCTTTGTGGAAATTTTCTCCCAGTAAGTTTCCCACCAATGTTTGACATGAGGGAGAGCTTTAAGGAGTGCGAAGGTGATCTTTTTTTTGTCGAAAAAATTGTGAACAGAGAAATAACCTTCTAGCAGAGTTAACCATTTTTCTAGAGCTTCTGCATATATCTGTCCTTCAAATACAGGAATATCAAAATTAACTTGTACCTTGAAAGGCGAGGTGCCTCCAAAGTGGCCACTTGATGAATATGCACCTGATGCTATCGACAGATGTTTAAGGATGTGGACAAAATTCTCCATCATTTTGTCCCTCTGTCGCGTGAGAGCTTGCTCAAGCAACAAATTGATAAGATCGTCTGCTCCGTCATTTTTGTTTCCTTCCGCCATTGAGGGTTTCTTGGTGTGCAAGAGTGATTGTTTTCAAGAGATACAAGCTCAAGACCCAACTTTCTATACTCGGACCTCGTCGGGGACATGCACTGAAAAATGGATCAAGAGCAGCCTGCTCTGATACCACTGATCCAGATTATTTTCGGCACGAAATGAGATAGGATATATAATAAAGAAATGCACAGAGATATCACAGATATTCAATAATATAACATAAATGTATCAGAGATGCAACCATAAACACAGATATACAGTAATACACGATTTCTATTAATGAAAGAAATGTACAAAGACTGTAAAAATAAAGAGTGAAAGACTCGCTAGAATGGTGGCAACTTATCTTTGAGAAGAGATGTGACTGCTACTCGCATTCGCAAGAAGATGGTTACAATGAGGCTCTGAAGGCCTTTTTACAATAAACAGGAATGCCAAAAACCCTAGTCATCTGAAAACCTAACCCTAGGAGATGAAGCGCCAAAAGTCATGTGGGCCCGTTTGGGTAAGTGAGTACATCAACTTCTCGGGGTCGTAACTTTTGCATACGATCTCTGTTTTAGGCATGTGATAGCTCGTTAGAAAGGTATTGTCGAGGAGATTCATTTTGGGGGCTCCATAATTCCTTATGCTATCATTGAGAACCTCTGTCTCGAAAAACCTTCACTTGGTCCCTAAAAATGGCCCCGGAAGTTAAAAACTACTAAAAATAGTAAATTGCCAAAATTGTCAGAAAATTGTTTTGAGCCAGTCGAAAAAGGTGGGTGGCCACTGATATCCACCTCGATCAATCCTCCCTCCTTAAGAAGAAATGGGCTCCATTGTGTTGAGTTCCCGGGGGAGAGGGAAAAGCGTTTGTTGAATCTGCATCTTGGTGAGTTGTTTGCCTTGTTGGACACGTCGCACTGCTTAGTTTGTGGAAGTTTGTCACGAACCTATTGAGGCTGAGGTCATTCAACAAGTCGGGCTACATCAGAGGACAATGTGGAGAAGGAATCTTTGCGCTTTGCTGCAACCTTGTCGACTTGCTTCTGTTTGACAAAAGGTGCTTGGTGCGAGGCCGTAGTGGTTGCAGTGTCCTTCTAATCTCCTTTTGAATAGATTGTGAAGAAGCTAAATTTTGCAGTATAAGATACTACCTTGCGACACTTTTTAGGTGGCATGGTAGTTGGAAATACCTATGGTATTCTATAGAGATGACTCCCAGAGAAACGATGACACTGCGGGGTCGAGACTCATAAACATCATGGTGCTTCCACATATATGGTTGGCCCAAGAGAACATCACAAACATCCAGTGGGGCAACATCACATAATACCTCATCCTTGAAGGGTTGGATGCCATATGACAATCAACATTGTTGGCTGACACAAAGATCTCGTCCTTGGCGAAGCCACCTGATGTTGTATGGTTGCGAGTATGGTGTTGTCGAAAATCCCAAATATTTGACGACCTCTACTGAAATGAGGTTCTTCTAGCTTCCGCTATCAACAATAAAATGCAGTGGGATCCCCTTCACCCACATTTGTTAATGAAAAAGGTGGTCCCCCTCTTTAGGATCTATTGGTTCTTTTGGTTGAATTGCTGCAGTCACGACAATAAGAGTGGGGTCTGCGTCAATGATCTGTCATTTACCATCATTTTCAGAACCAGATTCTGAATCAGGGTTTGGCTCTTTGTCTTTGATCTCGGCCACCAATGACTATTTTGAGCAACATTCATCAGTGTTGTGCCAGGGGATTTTGTGGAACTCGCACCATTTTTTGGTGTCCTTCTTTGTCCTCCCGTGACCCTTATTTTCCTGTGTCTTGGACTGGTTTTCGGAAGACAGTTTGTTAGGGTCATCTTTGTCATACTTTGGTTATTGCGGATTTGCAGACCCAAATTCCCGTTTGTGTTTGTGCTTAAATTTCTACTCGATTTTAACAGCATATCGATAGGCAGCACTAAGTGATGAGATGTCCAGAAAATCCGTTTCAGTTTTCATGTATCTGTGTAGAGCCCCATGATATTTCAGAACCAAATGAGGTTCGGAGTCTTTGATACCCAGCCTGGTGCGCAAGGTATGGAAGCTATTGGTGAACTACGGAACTACTTGGCCCCTCTCTTATCAAAGTGTGGTCCATCTCATGTACTCTTCCTCATTGTTGCCAATAGGGTAATATTGTTCCTTTACTGCATCCACAAAAAAATCCCAAGTGGGATCGGCCCCGTATATTCCAAACTCCTCTGTGGAACTTTTCTCCCAGTAAGTTTCCCACCAGTGTTTGACATGAGGGAGAGCTTTAAGGAGTGCGAAGGTGATCTTTTCTTTGTCGAAAAAATTGTGAACAGAGAAATAACCTTCTAGCAGAGTTAACCATTTTTCTAGGGCCTCTGCTCTATTTGTCCTTCAAATACAAGAATATCAAAATTAACTTGTACCTTGAAAGGCGAGGTGCCTCCAAAGTGGCCACTTGATTAATATGCACCTAATGCTATCGGCGGGCATTTAAGGATGTGGGAAAAATTCTCCATCATTTTGTCCCTCTGTCGCGTGAAAGTTTGCTCAAGCAATAGATTAATAGGATCGTCTACTCCGTCCTTTTTCTTTTCTTCCGCCATTGAGGGTTTTTTGGGTGTGAGAGAGAGATTTTCTTCAAGAGAGAAAAGCTCGAGACCCAAATTTCTATACTCGGGCCTCATCGGGGACATGCACTGAAAAAACGATCAAGAGCAGCATGCTCTGATACCACTAATCCGGATTATTTTCGGCACAAAATGAGATCGGAGATATAATAAATAAATGCACAGAGATATCACAAGTATTCAATAATATAACAGAAATGTATCAGATATGCAACCATAAACACAGATATACAATAATACACAATTTCTATTAATGAAAGAAATGTACAGAGACTGTAAAAATAAAGACTGAAAGACTCGCTAGAATGGTGGCAACTTATCTCTGAGAAGAGATGTGACTGCTACTCGCATTCGTAAGAAGATGGTTACAATGAGGTTTTGAAGGCATTTTTACAATAAACAGGAATGACAAAAACCCTAGTCATTCAAAAACCCAACCCTAGGAGATGAAGCGCCAAAAGTCATGTGGGCTCGTTTGTGTAAGTGAGTACATCAACTTCTCGGGGTCATAACTTTTGCATATGATCTCCGTTTTAGGCGTGTGATAGCTCATTAGAAAGGTATTGTCGAGGAGATTCATTTTGGGGGATAAATCATACTTTATGTTATCATTGAGAACCTTGATCTCGAAAAACCTTCATTTGGGCCCTCAAAATGGCCCCTGAAGTTGAAAACTGCTAAAAATAGTAAATTGCCAAAATTGCCAGAAAATTGTTTTGAACCAGTCAAAAAAGGTGGGTGGCCATCGATATCCACCTGGATCAGTCCTCCCTCCTTAGGAAACAATGGTCTCCATTGTGTTGAGTCCCCGGGGGAGCGGGAAAAGCGTTTGTTGAATCTGCATCTTGGTGAGCTGCTTGCCTTGTTGGAGACGTCGCACTACTCAGTTTGTGGAAGTTTGTCACGAATCTGTTGAGGCTGAGGTTGTTCAACAAGTCGGGATAAATGAGAGGATGATGTGCAGAAGGAATCTTTGCGCTTTGCTGCAACCTTGTTAACTTGCTTCTGTTTGATAGAAGGTGCTTGGGGTGAGGCTATAGTGGTTACAGTGTCCTTCTGTTCTCCTTTTGAACAGATTGTGAAGAAGCTAAATTTTACAGTATGAGATACTACATTGCGGCTCTTTTTAGGTGGAACAGTAGTTGGAACTACCTCTGGTATTCTATAGAGATGACCCCCCAGAGAAACAATGACACTGCGGGGTCGAGACTCATAAACAACATGGTACTTCCACATATATGGTTGGCCTAAGAGAACATCACAGACATCCAGTGGGGCAACATCACATAATACCTCATCCTTGAAGGGTTGGATGCCATATGACAATTGCCATTGTTGGCTGACATGGAGGTCTCGTCCTTGGCGAAGCCACCCGATGTTGTATGGCTGAGGGTGTGGTGTTGTTGACAATCCCAACTGTTTGACGACCTCTACTGAGATGAGGTTCTTCTGGATTCCGCTATCAACAATAAAATGCAGCGGGATCCCCTTCACCCACATCTATGAATGAAAAAGGTGCTCCCCCTCTTTAGGATCTATTGGATCTTCTGGTTGAATTGTTGCGGTCGCGACAATAACAATGGGGTCCCCATCAATGATCTGTCGTTTACCATTATTTTCAAAATTAGATTCTGAATCAGGGTTCGGCTCTTTGTCTTTGATCTCGGCCACGAATGACTGTTTTTAGCGACATTCATTGGTGTTGTGCTAGGGGCTTTTGTGGAACTCGCACCATTTTTCGGTGTCCTTCTTTGTCCTCCCATGACCCTTATTTTCCTGTGTCTTGGAATAGTTTTCGAAAGACTGTTTGTTAGGGTCGTCTTTGTCATACTTTGGTTGTTACGGATTTGCAGACCCAAACTCCCATTTGTTCTGGTGCTTAAATTTCTGCTCTCTTTTAATAGCATATCGATAGGCAGAACTGAGTGATGAGATGTCCAGAAAATTCATTTCAGTTTTCATGTATCTGTGTAGACCTCCATGGTATTTCAAAACCAAATGTCGTTCGGAGTCTTTGATACCCAGCCCGGTGCGCAAGGTATGGAAGCTATTGGTGAACTCCGAAACTAATTGGCCCCTCTCTTGTCGCAGTGTGGTCCATCTCATGTACTCATCCTCATAGTTGCCAACAGGGTAATGTTGTTCCTTTACCACATCCACAAAAAAATCTCAAGTGGGATCGGCCCCGTATATTCCAGACTCCTCTGTGGAACTTTGCTCCCAATAAGTTTCCCACCAATGTTTGACAATAACAGTGGGGTCCCCGTCAATGATCTCTCGTTTACCATTATTTTCAGAATCAGATTATGAATCAGGGTTCGGCTCTTTGTCTTTGATCTCGGCCACGAATGACGGTTTTTAGTGACATTCATCGGTGTTGTGCAAGGGGATTTTGTGGAACTCGCACCATTTTCCAATGTCCTTCTTTGTCCTCCCATGACCCTTATTTTCCCGTGTCTTGGATTAGTTTTCGAAAGACTGTTTGTTAGGTTCATCTTTGTCATACTTTGGTTGTTGTGGATTTGCAAACCCAAACTCCCGTTTGTTCTGGTGCTTAAATTTCTGCTCGATTTTAATAGCATATCGATAGGCAGAACTGAGTGATGAGATGTCCAGAAAATCCATTTCAGTTTTCATGTATCTTTGTAGACCCCCATGGTATTTCAAAACCAAATGTCATTCAGAGTCTTTGATACCTAGCCTGGTGCGCAAGGTATGGAAGCTATTGGTGAACTCTGAAACTTCTTGGCCCCTCTCTTGTCGTAGTGTGGTCCATCTCATGTACTCATCCTCATAGTTGCCAACAGGGTAATATTGTTCCTTTACCACATCCACAAAAAAATCTCAAGTGGGATCGGCCCCATATATTCCAGACTCCTCTGTGGAACTTTGCTCCCAATAAGTTTCCCACCAATGTTTGACATGAGGGAGAGCTTTAAGGAGTGCGAAGGTGATCTTTTCTTTATCAAAAAAATTGTGAACAAAGAAATAACCTTCTAGAAGAGTTAACCATTTTTCTAGGGCTTCTGCATCTATTTGTCCTTCAAATATAGGAATATCAAAATTAACTTGTACCTTGAAAGGCAAGGTGCCTCCAAAGTGGTCGCTTGATGAAGATGCACCTGATGCTATCGGCAGGTGTTTAAGGATGTGGGCAAAATTCTCCATCATTTCATCTCTCTGTCGCGTGAGAGCTTGCTCAAGCAACAGATTGATAGGATCGTTTGCTTCGTCCTTTTTCTTTTCTTCCGCCATTGAGGGTTTCATGGGTGTGCAAGAGCGATTGTCTTCAAGAGAGACAAGCTTGAGACCCAACTTGCTATACTCGGACCTTGTTGGGGACATGCACTAAAAAAACGATCAAGAGCAGCCTGCTCTGATACCACTGATCCAGATTATTTTTGGCATGAAATGAGATCGGAGATATAATAAAGAAACACATAGAGATATCACAGATATTCAATAATATAACATAAATGTATCAGAGATGCAACCATAAACACAGATATACAGTAATACATGATTTCTATTAATGAAAGAAATGTACAGAGATATACAGTAATACATGATTTCTATTAATGAAAGAAATGTACAGAGACTTGTTGGCAGCCAATTCAATTTTTTCAATTGCCCTAAAAAGCTGCCTACACCTATGTCTCTTGAACTCCAAACTTTTGTTGCATTTTTGCAAACAGATGATATTTTCATTTCAAGCGACATTTGCAAATTGATTTCGATTTAATTTTCACAACTGAAAGCGTGAAAACTCCTCCATCGTTATTTGGACTGTCATGATCTGCTTATTTGATATCCTGATTGGTACTTACCTTTCGTCTGCTATTAAATGGCTGGAATGATTTTCAAACTATGTCCATTTACTTTGATTGCGCAACTTGATTTCTTTGGTAAGGCATTGAACATACTAAGTTATTGGTTATATTCGATTTCATAAGGGTCATGGTTGATCTTGTTTTATATAATGTGATCCTTACTATCATGACTTCTTAACTTATCGATTTCATAAAGTCATTGGTTGCAATGTTTATAAACCTTGATTATGTTAAAAAATGCATGTGTCACATATCAGTTTGATTTCATATTTGAATAGCAATATTTTACACCTGGCGCGTTGGTGAAACTTTTGGATTTCATGTTGGATTGAACTATACACTTGGCGCATTGATTTAACATATGGTTTTCGTTATACATTTGATTAATGGCACGTTGATTTGGTTATTCACCGATTTGGGTTGGCCAATTAATATGTTTTAAACGTTATGATTATTGATGGAACAACTCTGTACTCAGCCATTAATACACTGCATGGCAGTGGTAATCCCACCACCTTCACACGCATTACATTGATTCATTCCCCTTTGAGTGTTTGCAGCTGTTAAGCCTTATCGATTTTTGCTCCTGCATTTTGTATTGTTCGATTCAAACCCTACTATGGATACAAGCCATGGCTCCAGTCGTAAGGGCCGANNNTACAAGCCATGGCTCCAGTCGTAAGGGCCGAGCCCAACGGTTGCTAAGCATTGCTGATGTTTGATGGCACTTATAGCGACCTGTAGAAGTTCGGATGGCTCCTGTTCATAAGAAAATTCAATGGTTATAACCCTAGCGTGGCTCGGAAATTTGCGTTAACCTTCGATGGCTGCCGAGCAAGCGTTAACCTTCGATGGCTGCCGAGCCAAGGTTGGGGATGTGCAACTTGAAATTAATGAGCAATTTCTTAGCTCGGCAACCAGTCTTCCTGCTACGGGACAGAAGTGGTCTAAAAATTGTAAATTGGAAGATGTCCCGTGGACATTGCTCTTCCAATCTCGAACGGTGAACTCCTGCGACAAAGTATGGCCTACAAATATGTTAAAACAACGATGGCATGACCTGCTAATGATAATCAAGCAATTCATTACTTGCGAGGGCAGGTACGGGTTCATTTTCTTGTTTCACCTTCGTCTATTGATGGTTTTTATGGGTTTTGAACTCAATGTGCCTCACTACCTTCATAGAAGTCTGTTTAAGATGGCAAAGAGGTACAAGCCCAGCCAGGCCGATACCAGCCTCTTCCATTTTGGGTTGATTAAAATGATTGTGGTTTATGAATTGGGGTTACGTCGTGACATTTGGGTTGATTTTCTCAGTCGTAATGGTTTTGAGGACTCAAGTCCACCACAGGTTGATAAACCTGTGGTGAGCGAAAGCAAGCTTACCCCCCCTGTACCTTACAATGTTTTGCTACCCAAACCTCTATCTGACTCACCTACGAACTTACCCATGTCTGTGACCAAACAGGTCGAAATTGCTAAGCCCACAACCAAAAATCCCAAAGCTAAATCTAATGCAAATTCTAAAGGTAAGAAGAACGCCTGGTTAATCTCTCGCATGGCGAGAAATAAACTGAAACCCTCTGTTAACCCTGAGCCTATCGTGGTCAGTGAGGATTCCGACTTGGAGATTGAATGATTCCTTGCAGCTGAGTATCCCTACTCAAAAGGTCTGTGTGACAAACCTCCTTATGACTTTGTCAAAAACCTACCACCTTGTTTGCAGGATGATCCCAATTTTCCTGGCATTGAAATGCCTCGTGAAACCCTCGGTGACTCGTCAAAACCCTCTCCTGCTCAACCAGCTGTTTCACCATGCGATCAATGTGGGTTATGGTTGGAAAGATACTACCTAGATGTGCCTATGTTGCAATCCAGAATTCATGATCTGGAAGGTTAGGTGGCAAAACTCACCAGTCAGAATGCCAAGGTGCAACCCACTGACAAGAAGCAGCGACAACTGGTTCAATTCTGTTTAAAACGTTGAGTTAGCTACAGCATTCGTCAATTCAAAATTGGCATAGCCCAAACATTTTCGCTGGTATGACCTTCGCCCATTTATAACAAAACTCTGTGTACATCATTGATCTGCTCTGTCACACAAGCATGCACTGTGTATATAGTTTCGTTTTGGTAAACCGAATTTTGCTATCATTAAAGTTTTAATTGGATTTGGTTTGGATTTGATTGATCACGATATGATTTTTGATTGTTCGATTTGAGTTCAATTGAATGCTCTGTTGCTAATTAAAGTCACTATTGCATCTATTATAGACAAGCTGTTGTACATTTCAAATTTTGAAACACGATCTATGTTGAGATCCAAATTGGTTATGATACACATGATATTTTTTTATTTAAATGTAACTTTGACCAGTCTGGAGACGGTTGGGATTATGTTTAAAAAGGGGTTTGTGTTATCTTTACCCAAATCGTGAATTGATTCAAATTGTAACAGTCATGCAAGTCTCAGCCAGTCAATTCGTTATGGCTCGTTGACCCTGTTTTCTTTTGAATTGGAATGACAATGGATATGCAGTTACGAATGGATTTGTAAAACGGAATTAATCATGCCCAGGATTACTCAAACCCGATTTTATTGGATTGTTGCCCAGCTTATGGTTATCAATGCTGTTGGATCTTGACTATGTAATGCCCAGCAATCAAAATCATTGTCGATTTTTATGTCAATATTGTTACGCATGTTTTCAATGTGTCGTAACAACCTTCCATATTGGTATTTGATTACAACAGAATGAATCCTATGCATAATCTCTACAGCCTGCCTATCTTTACTGTTGATTAAAAAAAAACATGAACTTTATACAGCTGTAACAAATCTATTTTGTGTTCAATATAATGTGGCATATCATGTCTTATATGATTACGATTCTGTTTGATTCTAGTTGTATTGATTACAATTATATCGTATCATTATACGATTTGATTCATTGCTTAAATTTCATTTGATATAGAATGGGCCTGTTGAGATTTGACCATGTTTTATGGTAACTGAAAACAGAGCACTCTTTACTCTGTTCCGATTGCATTCATTTTGATGTTGTTTAATTTGAATGATAAATTAATATTTCGTTTTTTAATGATTATTAAAAGATGATTGGATTTGATTTTATTTGATTGATATCTGGTCATGTTTGCTATTCTTGACTAGCTATAGAATCAGATGATTCTGTAGTTGAGTCTGTAGAATCAGTTTTTTATTATTTTCTTAATGAAATATCTTTCTAATTGGATATTTGTATGCTATTGCAGGTAAATTCGAATTTGCAACTGAGTTGTTGAGCAGTTAGAGAATGTTTCACAGATTTCACTTGCATTTTATTTTCTTAGTTTAGAAGATTTTGGGGATATCTCCCAGATTATGTAAAACTGTTTGATTTTATCTACAAGGAAGTTTTACCTTGTGAAGAGACCTATATATACTTATGATTTTTGTAATAATCAGAATCCTCATTCGTGAGAGAACAAGGATATGAAATTCTATTACAGATTGGAGTAGAATTGATGTTTTGTCATAGCTTTAGCTTCTCAATATATCAATATTTTGTTTCAAGTCTTGTATATCACTTTATTTATGGTTTATGACTACTTTAGCTATCTAAATCAAATGCAAATGATATAATATTGATCATTGTTATCCATATCTTGTTTCTTCCAGATAGATATAAGACATAACAATTGTTAATTCAATTTGTGAATGATAGCTTTGTCTTCTTCATAGATTGAATTGTTATATATAAGTCCTTGCATAATAGGTTTCCCTTATTGCGGGAAGTTATAATCATAAGATTGTTATGGTTTTCTTTTATGTCTTGTTTGTCCTGTAAAATACTTCAAGGAGCAGCATAGATGATCGTTTACGAAAAGCTTAAGGACTAAAACGGTGCGAGTTTCCCTCCTTCAACTAGCTTAAGAAGTCATCATACACAGGGAAGACTTGGAGCGTTTCCAGGTCAACTAGTACATTGTTTACTGTTTTTATTAAGTAGTTTAATATAGATATAAGTTTAATTAGATTTATATTAGATTGTTTAATTTCAGTAAATATATTAGATTGTTTAATTTCAGTAATNNNNTTAGATTGTTTAATTTCAGTAAATATATTAGATTGTTTAATTTCAGTAATGTTTGTTTCTTTTTCATAAAATATAAAAAAAATCAAAAAGAGATCCTTGGCTGTCTTAGGGCAGAATATACATGAGTTTTGCAGGTTTTAATCAAATCTATAGGTTGTTCATAGTGTACATTTGTGAATAAGAAATATTGTAGTTGATAATTAGATAGTTGATTTGAGTTATTATAAGAGTAATTTGTAGTTTGTAGATAGAATAGTTAGAATAGTTTATATTTAGTATATTAGTTCATTTTCTTTGCTTTATTAGTTTCTAGTTTCCTTTATTTTAGTTAGTTTCTTGTATTCAGTTATAGTTTAGTTTGTTTTATTTGCTTTAGTTAGATTTCTTAGCTCAGATCAATTCTCTCTCTTTGGTTTTCATAGAAGACCTTAGAGCGGCCAACGGAGCCGTTAAACTCGTCAGGGTGGTCCATTCCACAC
>CBVK0100871788.1:0-12386 GCA_900067695.1 Picea abies | reverse complement strand
CACATCTCAGTTCCTTCCTGCTATGCCCTGCTTTGGAATGGCCAGGACAATCACCTCATACTTTCATCCATTAGATTGGAGCAAAAAGTGACAAGCAAACCCTGAGTACACCAGACAACAAATTGGCGAGACATCGTGTCTCTCCTTAGCCTCCCCCTCGAGGAGTCGGATCGTTATCATCGAGACTAGTTCAGAGGTGCCGAATCGTACAATAGTCCACACATCCTGAGAGAGCTAGAGGGATTAGCTCTAGATGGATCTAGAGCAGGGCGCCTCCCGCTTGTCAGACCACCTCCCAGATTCAAATGAGTTGCCAAAGATCTATCCAAAGTTTCTTTCTTTCGGCCTTGGATGCTAGGAGTATACCCCTCTCCTAAATCCCCCCAAGATCGTACGACCAAACCCTAGATAGTTCCAGAGGACTTTGAGAGCGAGCCAGTGCCTAGTTTGCCCCCCTCGCCCTCGACTAGCAGGCTTGGGAGACCTTGACAACCTCATCGTTAGACCTCTCTCTTGCTCTTTCTCTCTCTCTAGACAAACTTTTTTGTCGAACTTATTCACTTTCATTTTGGATTATTTTGGATCACCATACTTTTGTCACTGTTTTATACATTTTTGAGGCTATAGTGCTTTAGGTTTCTTTATTTATGTTATTCTCAACATTATCTAGGAGTTGCGTTTGCACTCCCACATTACTCCCACATTGTACTCATACTTGTTGTAATCTTCAGTCCCATTGACCTACTTTTGTGGTCATTTGTTGGACATTAATAAAATTATCTTATGTTATCTTATCTACATTCAAGGGCTGGCATTAAACAAGCTTTAAGTATCGGTACCGATGGTTATTTCTATGAAGCTCAGGAAGCAACACTGAAAAAAAGCAATACCAAGTAGCTATATCAGCTATATATTCTTACAGAAACAAACATATATTGTCAAAATTTGAATATCTTTTGACACAATATCAAGGTGTATACAACACAACCATATTAGAGCATCTTTTTTTTCTAGAAACAACAATCCAATAATTCCTTCCAAACATGACCTACCCTTATTTCAGGATAAAGCATACTATAAGGAGCAAATGGAATCATTCGATGATGGGTATATCATTCTAGCAATATCTTAATATTATGGATGGTATCTATTACATCTATATATTCTAGTGTTATTAGAATGCCTTGATGAATATTAGGTATTGTACTTGCCTATAACATAACTTTATGGTTATGTCTCTTCATTTATACTTTATTTAAGTGTGCCTTGACATAGATGGTTACTTTTAGAAATTATTCTCCTGCTAGAAAAGAGTAGTGTTTGAAATTAATATATTTTACAAAATGAATAAATGTGGAAAATTTACAGTCAGTTCAAAATCTGTGCGACATGTTCTAGACACTATATTTGATGGGGGGATTTCACATCAAGCATTTTAATAGTGAGACATGTTCTAGACACTATATTTGGTGGGGGGATTTCACATCAAGCATTTTAATAGTGAGTTCAAATAATGCTATCTATTTCAAGGCAACAAATCTTTTATTGGCTATAAGTTATTTCATATCTTATAAATCTAATGTCAGGGCTTTTCAATATTCTCTGTGATGCATTGATTCAAAATATTTGACTTGAAGCATTAGTCTGATGGTTGTGCAACATTTACTAAACGTAGCAAGACCTATTACCAGATTGATGTTGTAACATAAAATAGTGAGTTCTATATTTGCATCAAGCCTTTGTTTTAGCATATCTCTTTCAATGTAACAATTCAATATTTGATAAAACTCCCCATAATTTTTCATTGTATTATTGGGTATAGGTCAAGCTACTTAAACTTGTTGAACTTATGCTTATACTGAGAGGGGGGGTGAGTCAGTGTAAGATACTTTTTACTTTAAATGAGCATTAATCAATCATTCATTAACTTTAAAACAATAAATGCATGTCAACTCAAATAACAATACACAAAGTTTAATTTGGAAACCCTTGTGGGAGAAAACCACAAAAACTTGTCTTTATAAATGTCTGTCGGCACCAACCTATTGTTACAAATCTTGTAGGCACTAACCTACTAGAGACACCAATCTCATTATCAGAGCACCAACTCAATAAGATAATGTGTAGGCGCCAACCTACTGTTGACAACGATATCCTGAGCTGAGCACAAACTCAGTAAGACTTGTATAGGCACCAATCTAAGATCTTCATACACAGAGTACTTCTAACTTCACCTGCATGCTTCATACTACATGCATTTCACAACATCATCATACCCTTAACTTTCATGCTCCAACGCCTCTCCTTGCTTCATACCCCAAACATAACTGCAAACCCTAGTTAGATATATCCTTCATGCCCTAGCGAACCTCATACCATCATTCCCAGAATATAATTCTAGACTGTAGCATCACAACCTCAAAACAACGCACTTTGCAACATCATAGACCTTAGTCCTTCATAATGCATCCTTAAAACTCCAAGAAAACTCCTCTTGCGCACCTTTAGAGCCCAAGAATACTCCCCAGCTCCTCTTGCACACCCTAGATCTTTTCTGCACACTTGTACTTGCTCTTCTTGCTTGGATGCTCTTCAAATGCGCACATATATTTTGTATTTATAGTGTTTCTGCGTTCACTTATGGGGCTGACTTGTAAAACTGGCTGGTCCGACCTATACTTTCTCGCTTGGTTGACTTGACATAATCTTTCATACTTCCTCATTCCTATGAAGTTAGAGGGAGTGACATATATCGTTGGAAAGTTCTCGGATTAAGCTTTTCAACCATATATCCTATGCTTCCATTTGAGCTAGGTCTTTAGAGTAAAAAGGCCTTCAAAGATCAGGTATCCAAACTGAGCATCAAAAATCCAAAAACAATATTTCCAACAATCTCCATCTTACAATCTTTATCTTGGACATCTGTAGTCTCCCCCTGTTTTTGACATCAATGACAACAATATTTCCAACAAAACTTTCTTCTGTTTGGAACCTTGAAATAATTTAAGAAACTATTAGATGTAAGCTTATTCGGATTATAAAGTGTATCCACCATTTCAATTTCCTCACGTGAACGCTGCAAGTGCAATTGAAAGAAATTTCAGAAGTTTGGCTCCACCCATGAAAGTTGTGGTCTTAACTGTGAGCTTCAAATATCTATAAATATTTTATCTGGTGATGCATTGGATGTTGGAAGTTTGAAACCAAGGTTACTCGGTTGAAGCCATGAATAAGTTTGTTAGAATAATGTCAACACATGATCAAATATGTGTACTCGTGTGTTGGCCATTATGTAGACTGAACTTTTTATGTTAAATTTAGTAACATGTGACCAACATGCAAATAATGTTAGTGTTAAGTGGTTTAATCCAGTGAAGTTTGACTTGGCCAAGACTCGCGAGTCTTCCTGGGTCTTAGCTGGGCCGATTACTCACTTCATACTCGGCCTTGAACTCGCCACTTGCCAAGACTCGGCCAAGACTTGCTAGACTCATTGAGACTAACCCTTATTATATTTTGAGTTTTTTTTTACGTTTGTTGAGTCTTTTCCGAGTCATCGAGTCTTGCCTAGTCTTAGGCCAGTTGAGCCCAAGTGTGACAACTTTGGTTTAACCTCCATATGGCATATCCTAAGTTGTACGATATGGGGAAATGGGTATGTGCTGGAAACACTACTCTCCAATATTTGGACAACGGGGAAACACAGTAATAAAAAAAATAAAAAATATTTCAAAAATAGATTTTTTAATAAATAGCAAGAGTACCTTGAAAGAAAGAATAAAACGAGCAAGGAAATTTAGGTGACAAACATAAATGACAATTCAGTAGAAAAACCATGTCTATTATTTCCCATAGATGATTACATTACGCAAAATCCAAAAGCAACCTTTAGAAATGAGGCTATATCCAAAATCAGTCTTTATACATGAGGTTATATGTATTGAAAAACAACATGAGATAAAGCTTAATTCTCATCCATTTCATCTTCATGCAAAATGTGTCATTTCACTCTAGGGTAAGAGCCCTTGTAGGACTTGTGACATAGATTGCACTCCCGTTCCATGAATCCTTGGTAAGAATTTGTGCAAGTTTTGTAACATGACTCCAAAGAGGATAGTAGTTGCTTGTTTGGGTTAGGAGTTCAAGGATGAAGAGAAGCAGCACATTGGGAAACCATTGAAGCTGCAAAAACAAGAAAGAATTCTGCAAATGAAGAATATTCCACCTCAAACCCTACGTCCACAACAATACTCTTGCTCACCTATAGATAAATGAAGAAATTTGAAAGAAAGCAAGCTTTTCAGCTAAAATGATGAAACCCACAACAATCCTCTTGGTGCTTACAACTGTCTTCTTGCTGTAACTACGCCAAAACTTATTCACATTGCTCCAAGAAAAATGAAAGTCCTTGCTATAGCTGTAAGAAACACGTCCTCAAATGTTGTTGAAGAAAGTGTGATGAGTGAGAGGAGACTGTTTCTTATAGAAAATAGGAGGCTGTTAGGGTTTCTCAATTTCTAGAAGTTTGCTTCCTTTTTTCTATTGTCTTTAAAGTCAAACTTGTGTCTAAGCAAAATTATAAAATATTTAATAGCAAGTTTAGTTGTTTGGGTGGGACCCAGCGTTCATTTCCCGAAATGCCACATGGCGTTTCACTATGTGTTTTCAAATCATGAAACACCAGCTGTGATTTTCACCATGTTTCCAACACGTATGGTATGTGTTTTTGCATTTCAAGGTGTTTCAGGGGGTTGAAATATAAGGGGATCAGGTGTGTTCTGCAATAGTGTAGAGAACTATATTTGGGTGTTATAGATGATGTAACAGAGGTATAGTTGAGAGAGCATGGCACATACGTTTTACATGGGCAGAAGTCTATTTTTCGCCCCCTGAGATTATTTGCTGCAGAATTTATATAATGTTTCATATTCTCTCCACTCTAGTTTATGAATGTGTATATGCACTCTCAAAAAACTAAGATTTCTGTGGCATTCACATAGAATCATAAACATAAACAACCCATTGAAGTCCTTGAAATTTGTATGATTTTGTATTTCTATTGAAAAGCACAAACCGACTAATCAACATTTAGATGATCCCTTATGTCATCAATGCCAGAAACTTGACAGCTAATACAACATGCAGAATTATTAGCAATCCATGATCCTTTTTTGGAATTTGTTTTGAGAAAACACACCTTGAGTTTGAGGGTTGCTGCATAACACAATTTTCCTTCGGTTTAGGAGCCAGGTTTGAGGGGGTATCCATTTTACCAAAATTCCCTGAGATTTGCATCTGGCGTCATCCCTTTTTGATTATCCTTTTGGGTGGGATAGACCATAGTGAGAATAGACCTACAGTGGATGGCTGAGTACTCTGTTGATGAGACCTGAAAATCAAATTCAAAGTGTGCATCATTCCAAAATTGTAAACTGGTTGTAAATGTGTTTTACATAGCTATCCTTATCCTCATCCTATTTTCTTTATTTGGGTGAGTTATATTTAAAAGCCAAGTGTGCAAGCTATGCATGGAACTTGTGCTAATCTTGCAAACTATTCTTTTCTCCTTTTGTACATACTAAATATGTGTCCATTATACATCCATATACTACTAGAGTAGAGATTGTACAGTTGACAAGCATTGGTGTCTCTTATGCTTGAGCGATCTTGTTTTCTTATTTTGTGTTCATTGCTTGTCTATGTTCATGTTGTGAAAACACATCAATTGGTATTAGAACCTGATATAAAGGTTGTGTTGAGATCCACAAGAGATAGAGAGAATTGAATGGAACCAACACAAACCCTAATTCTGCAATAAAGAGAAAATAAACCAGTAGTAGGGCACCCCAAATATTGAAGAGAAAACACCCTAGAGGGCCGCAACCCTAGAGAGAGAAATAACCCAAGTACAAGTGTACTAGAGAGAGAAAGAAACCCATGAACAAAAGAGAGTGCAACACTTGAGGGTGCCCTTAGGCAAATCACATTGATAAAAGCTGAATAAGAATGACTTGAGTGATGAATTAAAAATGAGAGTTGTGTATATATACACAACTCAAGTGGTAGAGTTCTCTTCTGAAGAGGGGTTACGACTCATGAGTCTATGTGTACAAGGTTGACGTTAGCCAAAACTAGAAGTAAATAATGATTACAATATAAGATTGACCATGGTCGAAAGTGGAGCTTACACCATTTTCAACATCCCCCTTTAAGTTCAATAGGGACCATAGAGAAAAATGATGAATACAAATGAGAGTGGGTGTATAAATACCCAACTCAGTAGAAGGTCGGCCGTGTATAAATTAGAGTGGGTGTATAGAAACCCAATTGAATATAAGGTCGGCTGTGGCCGAAGTACACTTGGGAGTGGATGTATAAATTCTGATCTCAATATAAGGTCGACTGTGGCCAAAGTACACATGAGAATGTGTATATAGATACCCAACTCAATATAAGTTCAACTGTGGCCTAAAATTAAGATTACACCCTTATTTTCAACATCTCCCCCCCAATCTCATTAGGGGCCCACAAAGAATAGACATTCAAACTTTCCACCTGCTAGTTTCAAAGCTTCCTCCCATACCGATTTTGTAAAAGGGCAAGTTATCATCAGGTGAGGTAAAGTCTCATCATTACTTTTGCATAGGGTGCATCTTCTTGGTCCATGCCATGCAATCTTTACAATTCTAAAAATGGTGGATTAATTATTTTGTTTTCCAATGTAGCCCATTGTGGGTATAGGTGACTCTTTATTTTACTTTCCAATGTAGTTTATTGTCTATCTTTTTTATTTATTTAATTTTATCCAAGGAAAACCTTGCGTGGAAACCCAAGGGTGCTTCTCCACCTTTGTGAGTGGAATTCCTAATAAACCTGTTGGCATACACTAGTGCACCTCACCCAAGGGGATTCGAACTGGGTACCTGCTGGCACGGAACTAGCTAAATGCCCAACAACATTGGCAATGATTGGTTGAGCTAACCCCTTGGCTAGTTTATTGTCTATCGATGACTGTCTTGTTTTAATCAAGAGACTATATGAAATGTTAAACATGAAAGGACATTACTGAAGGATAAAAAACACGACGGTGGAGGTTGACACAATAAACACTAAGTTTGAATACTTGATTGATGTTAATATGGAGGGTAGAGGTTATTTTTGTCTTTTTATTTAACATTTAAAAATAAATATATAATGTAGCTTTTATCCTCGAAGTGGAAGCGAATGCGAGTGTTAGAATGGCAACTCTTATTCTTTAGAGAGTTTTATTTCTTTCATTGACCACACTATTCACTCAACAATGATTTACTTGTTACTTCAAACTATGCCTGTTCTTTTTTAAAGCACCTTCTGTTTTTATTTGTTATGGCTGCTCTCTCACTATTCACTCAACAATGATTTACTTGTTACTTCAAACTATGCCTGTTCTTTTTTAAAATACCTTCTGTTTTTATTTGTTATGGCTGCTCTCTGGTATTTTAAGGAAAAATTAAACTGTGTTCTTGATTCTTCATCCTTTTTTTTTTTCTTTTTGTTTTTGGTCACAGCCTTGAATAGAAAAAATTGTATCTCATCAAGATGTTAGTGAATTATGTATTTGTTGACCAATGTCTAAGTTAGAGAGAAGGATATATTGTTTTCAGATAGTCAGATTATGATTCATGAAGAGGAGGGTGATGATTGCTTACTATGACACCAGTTCTGCAATCGAATAATTTGGTGGGTGAGCTAATTCCATCGATGATTGTGTTGTGGGAAGTGGTGGTTGCAGAGAGCAACAATTGTGCTAAGGAGCAGCGTTTGTGGAGAAAATGAAACGAATGAAATTTATATTAATGTACACAAAAGACCAAAATAGGTCAAAGGGACTATAAAGTACAAGTTACAACACACATTTATAGGCATAAAAGGGGGCGTGCATGAAACATCCTTTAAATGGAGACAAAATTTAGTACAAAATAGCAACATGAAATGACAAGTGTACAAATTGCTTAAACCAAGAAGGTGAACTTGAGAAGGTGGAGAAGAACCAACAAAGAGACAGTCCTGAGAATGTGAAGCAACCTTCAGGGAAGGGGTGCTGCTGGCCCCCTTCATCATATGAAGCAGTAGTGTAGTTTTCTACATTGACTAACTATTGAATAATGTCCTTTGGTGAGTAGCTTGCATTGATAGCGCCCCGGGGAGAAATACTAGGCTGCATCAAACTGTTCTTGTTTGTGGTCAAGATAGGGATTGTTGCTGAAGCGGAAGCACTCCTAACAACCCAGGCCGATGAACCACTAGTAGTAGATTATACTCTACTAATACATCTTTGAGCAAGTGTTCTATAGTGGTGATGTTACCAAGTCCACTGGATCCTCCTATTAGTCTTCAACGTGACATTATTTAGTACCTTGGTGGTGCGGGCCAAGGAGAGTGAGGACTACACTGCGGGAGTGTTGGTTGCAGAAAATTGTAGCTCCGTTGTTCCCTAAATTGAAGCTACATTTTTGTTCTTCATTTTCTTCCCTCCAATAGCTTATGAGATTCCATTAAAAATGAAATGCTTAACGCAATAGTCTTCTATCTAATATGTATTCTCTTTTTTGTTTGTTGATTATTGTTGATGTTTGTAGCATCGGACAAGTACTTCCGCAAACGTGTGGAAGTCGTCCAAGGCCTTCAACCTTGGTAATTTACTTGAATTAAAAGAATTATTAAAGTAAAGTGATTTTATAATTAAAGTGAGTTTAATTTAATGAAATGCTAAGGTTATTAGCATTAGTGAATACTAGCCATTGATCTCAAGTGAGGTGAGATTTGATCTCAATTGTCAATCACTTTGGAGATTAGGGTTATGTTTGATTTGGTCAAAACTCAAGATTATAAAAGCAAGGCTAGGTGAAAGGAGAAGACACATAGCAACAATACATATATTGGAGTCACTTACTCATAGAGAGAGCAAAGGACTTTTGCTCATTGAGTGCTTGAGACACGAATGACTGTGACTCAAAGGGATCTCAACAAGGATGAAGAAGGACTTTCATCCAGAGATCAACTCAGCCCAAAGGAGAAGGAAGCAAGTGGGCAACAACAAACAATGTCGTACAAGTTGTGCAGGGCACAGGTACGCACCACACAGGTGGTTCAGGGTGCGGGTACGCGCCAGACATGTAGTGCAGGGTGCGGGTGCGCGTCAAGAAGGCTCAGGCGTGTATACACTCTGTGCAGGCAAGACAAGGCGTGTACATATCCGTATAGTCAACGATAGAGGTGCTTGGCAGCAGATCGAGATGTCAGGTTTTGCTATAATTTATGTTTCTTTTCTCAGTGGGTGGATTTTTCCAGTTTGGAAGCCCTTGGAAGCTTGGAGTCATTATTAATGAAAAGCTGATTTGAAGGACAAAAAATTTGCTGTGTATGTGTGAAACTTGGTTTCTAGTTGCTTCCGCTGATTTGTTTATTTCAGTTAATTATTCAGTCAATGTATCTTATTCTGTGAGATGTAAATCTAATTTTCAGCAAGGAAATCACAAGGAAATAATCTATCTAGTCACTAGATTAGAAAATTAACATGGTATTAGAGATTTCACTCTAAGAAGGAGGCCAATTTCAGGTTATGCAACAATTTATGATAGCAGATCTATTAGATCTGATTTGCATTAGTGGGTGTTTAAAGGACCAGACACAGATCCTCAATAGTTTGCAGTAGATTTGTTAGATTTATAAGGAGATCTTTGTAGATCTATAAACCAATTGTAAAATTCTTGTGGGTGCTTGAAGGAATAAGCACATGATAGTGTTTTTTGTTCAGATCTAGAAATGGCAGCAACCAATCTTAGGTTTGAAGACAGGTTGGATGGAGTATCTAACTTTTTGTCCTGGAAGGCGAGGGTAACCTTGCTTTTGAAGGAACATGACCTTTGGGAGATTGTAGAAAAGGTTGTTCTTGCACTAACAGATGCAACTCTATTAGTGACTCATGAGAAGAAGGACATCAAAGCCCAGAGAGTGA
This sequence comes from Picea abies, assembly GCA_900067695.1. NCBI lineage: Eukaryota > Viridiplantae > Streptophyta > Pinopsida > Pinales > Pinaceae > Picea > Picea abies. The sequence continues at coordinate 2,389 of CBVK0100871788.1, read as the reverse complement.
TGATGGATACCGTGAAGGATCATTTGATCCCTCACATGGTAGAGAAGCAATTGGCTAGAGAGATGTTAATCTTCAGGTGGGGAGGAGGAGGAGTTAGCCCTTTCACCTCTCTCAGGAGACCCAGGTGGTTTACACAAACATTGAAGGATTCTGAAGAGCATGTTGAGGCTCCTAGGAGCATAGTCAGGGAGAGCAGGCTTCCGAAGAAGTTTCCAAACTTTATGGCGCTAATGAGTAACGTCATTGAAAAGACAACAAACCATCAGGTTTATCAGGATGCTATGGTGTAGGATGCTGTGTGGGACATTGTGCCAAGACCAGAGGGAAAGCCAGTTCCCGGTGGCTCTTCTAGAAATACCTTCCTCGCTAAGAGGGAGTGTTGATGTTTGTAGTATCGGATAGGTACTTTCGCACATGTCTAAGTGTCTAGACGTGTGGAAGTCATCCAAAGCCTTCAACCTTTGTAATTTACTTTAATTAAAGGAATTATTAAAGTAAAGTGCTTTTATAATTAAAGTGAGTTTATTTTAATGAAATGATAAGGTTATTAGCATTAGTGAGTTAAACGAATCCTAGCCATTGATCTCAAGTGAGGTGAGATTTAATCTCAATCGTCAATCACTTTGGAGATTAGGGTTATATTTGATTCGATCAAAACTCAAGAGTATAATAGCAAGGCTAGGTGAAAGGAGAAGACACATAGCAACACTACATATATTGGAGTCAGTGACTCATATAGATAGAGCAAAGAAGGAATTTTTCTCATTGAGTGCTTGAGACACGAAAGACTATGACTCAAGGGGATCTCAGCAAAGGTGAAGGACTTTCATCTAGAGATCAACTCAGTCCAAAGGAGAAGGAAGCAAGTGGGCAACAACAACAACAGGTATAGCCACAGGTACGGGCTATACAGAGCTGCAGGCAACACCGTACAAGTTGTGCAGGGCCTATGTACATGCCAACAAGCGGTTCAAGGCTCGGGTACGTGCTAGATAGGTAATGCGAGGCACGAGTACTGAGTGTCCAAGGCATGGGTATGTTGGATAGAAGGTTCGTGCGCGTATTCACTCTATACAAGAAAGACAAGGCGCGTAAAGATCTGTATAGTTAGCGGCAGAGGTGCTGGGCAGCAAATCAAGCTTTCAGGTTTTGCTGTAATTCCTGTTTCTTTTCTTTGTGGGCAGATTTTCCCAGTTTGGGAGCCCTTGTAAGCTTGGAGTCATTATTAATGAAAAACTGATTTGAAGGGAAAAAAATTTGCCATGTATGTGTGAAATTTGGTTTCAAGTTGCTTTTGCTGATTTGTTTATTTCAGTTAATTATTCAGTCAATATATCTTATTCTGTGCGCTGCAATTCTAATTTTCAGCAAGGAAATCACAAGGAAATATTTTATCTAGGCACTCGATTGGAAAATTAACAATTATGATGATGAGGTTAGCGTCTAATGGGACCATCAAGCCAAAGAGAATGACTATAGGACACATGGTTTGTTCCAACTATAGGTCAGATGTGAGATAGCCACAGGGAAAAGGAGCCACAAACTTTGGTACAACTTCTGTTGTACCTTACGATTTTAACAACATGCCATAGGCACTCATAGATAAAGGCTGAAGGCCATATAATCCTAAGGACATAAATAAATATAATAAATGAAAAAGTTACATATAGCAGTCGAGAAGACTGTCGTATATATAAGACATAGAGATGTGACTACCCTAATGGACACAAGTCTACATAATAATTATAAGTGTAAATAATACTGTCTAGGTATATTACATTCTAGATGAAAGTTGGATATGGGGATATTTCACAGGCTAGAAATTGAAATTGTATTAATGCCCTCAAGTGACCAAAAAACAGTTGATGGGACCAATGTATAGGATGGATAATATGAGTGGATCAAGATTACGGGAAGTCAAAACAAACAACTTCATTAAATTAAATGTATCCACGATGGTTGAGAAAGAGATTTCATCACTATGCTTTTGTTATGAACACATTATAAAATATAAATAATAATAATTAATCAATAGTTAATGACTAATAATTAAGAGACACCTTCCCGATGAAAGGTCACATCTCTTCATAAAAGGGCACCCCTACGTGGGTATATAAGGCCCTCATTCTCATTGTACTCATCATCAATTTCATATTCTTATACATTATTATTTAATATATATTATTGCCCTATATGGATATCTTTATATTCCAAGTATTTTGGATTATATTCCATTCGACTTTCATATTTCGTTGAAAAAGAAGAAGGGGTGATTCTGCTGCAACTTTTGAAGTCTAGTGAAGACCATTCTACTGCTACTTATAAAGACGAAGAAAATCTGTTTAGAATATATATATATATATATATATATATATATATATATATATAT
>CBVK0100871785.1:0-28640 GCA_900067695.1 Picea abies | reverse complement strand
AAAGCCTGACGTTCAATTCCTCTATTCCATCCTGCTGATTAGAATATAGTATTCTGCCTTGGGTGCATGTTACATGCATGTTGGGTGGATTTAGTACCATAATAATCATTGGAATCTATACGAATATTATGGAACCATAAAAATGAAGGGGGCAACATTATTACCTGAACAACCATTAACAGAACCTCTCTTATTTTGTGGGCCCTAACCTGTCACCCTTGCCTCTGGTTCTCGAAATGGAATTTCAACTGGAAGTAGTTATATTAGTGGGATATTCTTTAAAACAATGGAAGCTTACAGAACATGTTTTGAAAAGGCCAGAGCTACTGCTACTTCCCGGTGGGACCAACGACTACTCCCTCTGGACTTGTTCTTTCAATGCTCCAGGGAAGGATTATTCCCTTGCTCTAGGGCTTCTGGCTATTCGAACCAAAGCTCCTGGAATGTTAAGCATCACCTCATCCCCCTCGCGAGCCTGGCCCAAGACCCGTGGGCGCAGTAATCCAAAGTCCAAGTTGAAAGCGTTGGACATGACAACAATACTTTGAGAGGACAAAACAATATTACCAAAATGCTATTTGATCTATATGACATGAGAATGGTATTTTTCGATTTTACTGGCAGCGTCAGGTTGTAAAGTAACCGTTTTCTCAGGTTTATCGAGGGAATTTGAGGAATGAAATAGCTCATCCATCCGATGGGTGAGGAATGAAATAGCTTGTCCGTTCGGGGTCAATATAAATCCCATTCCTTCCTTTGGTTGGGATAAACCTGTATCTGTATGCTTCTCTTCGTTCGGTCACAGTTTCTTCCCCTTTCTCTGTCTCAGCTTTCTACTTACTAGAGTCCCACTTCCCCACATAATCGATCTTGTAAAATGTATCAATAATCATTCCCTTCCTAGTCTTCATGTTATGGTTAATTTTCTCCCTAAATATGTGTTGCGAGGGATTTGAATATGGATGTAGCATCGTCATGACAAGGTCCTACTTGTGCAGCATGAGGCCGAATCTCAACGTGGGGACCTCAAAAAATTATTCTTCTCCCTTGACGCTCTTTTGCGACATATAGTTCCCAAAGGAGTGAATGGCATACACGACGAATTCCCCAGACGTGTGGAAGAAATAATGTAAAGGAAATCATAAAGGAATATGACATGGTTCTAAAAAGTTTCCAAGAGATAAAGAAGGAAACCAAAGAGAATTTCAATGGACTTTATTTAGAAATTGAAGGAGTAGACCCCGAAACAAAAACTTAAATGCTTGAAAACATTCCATCTCCATATCTATGGAGGGGAATTTCAAGTTAAAAAAAAGAGAACAGAAGAAGATATCATTAATGCAGTATGGGAAAAGGAACAAGACAAGGCTCCTAAACCAGATGGTTTCAAAATTCACTTCTATTGGGTTTGTTGGAATTTCACCAAAATTGATCTCAAAAGAATGTTGCAATACATTTAAAAGATAGGGAAAATGAGAGGTAATACAAACTCTACATTTTTTTCCCTCATCTTGAAATAATCCAACCCTTCGTCTCTCTCCATATTTTGTCCCATCTCTCTTTGTAATGCCTCATCATAAAATTTTGTCAAAAATTATAGCAAACACATTGAAAAAACTTCTACATAAAGTAATCTCAGAAAACCAAGGGGGAATTCATCGAGGGAAGATAGATTGTGGACAATATCAAATAGTTCAAGAAGAAATACACACCAGTCGAGCCAACAAGGACAAATGTATGATCATAAATATAGAAATGGTAAATGCATTTGACATAGTTAGAGATTCACTTATTTTTGGTGTACTTCATAAGTTTGGATTTAGTTCATCTTTTATATGATGGGTATCATCTTGCATTGTCACTTCTTGGATAACACCACTATCTAATGGAAGACCAATATATTTTTTTAAAGGGACCAGAGGACTGGGTTTTCCTTAATCCCCTATGTTATACATCATAATGGTTGAGTCTCTTAAATAAAAAATGGATGTCGAAAGAAGATATAGAAATATGCTTAGGATCAAGATTGTTACAGCAACAAAAAGTATAAATCATTCACAATTTATAGACAATACCCTTCTTCACTATAATGGCAAGAATATTTAAAAGAATTATGGACATGATCTTAGACTCTTAAGGAGGTAAAATCAATGACAATAAATGTCAAATATATGGGTGGAATGTAAGTCAAAACACACTTTAGCTAATCTCTAGGATTCTTATGTTTCCTCATCAAGAAACATGGACCTCCTTTAAGTATTTAGGAATGCCAATTTTTTTGACAAATCCAACAACATTTTCTTGGAAAAATGTCTTAGAGAAAATCAGAAAAAAGTTTGCACAATGGGGAGAAAAGTGGCTAAACCTAGTTGGATGACTGGTTCTTGTTAAATAGGTACCATCAACATTGCCCATTTTTTATTTTTCCATAATGTCATCCCTAAAGGGAGCCATGCAATAAGTATCTCATGAAAGAAGAAAATTTCTTTGGCAGGGTGGGAAGACAAATACAAAAAAAACTCATTTGGTAAATTGGAACATGTTAGAGAAACAAAAGAACATGGGGGATATCGAATAAGAGATCCTTCCATAATAAATCTATCTTTGAGAGTGAAAATAATATGGAGATTGGTATCAGGAAGGTATGATTGGTGGAAGAATGTTCTACATAAGAATTACTTCTTTGTTGGAAGACTTTGGTGCATTAATGGAGTTATTAAAAATAAAAAGTATTTATCCATTTTGAAAGTTATTAAATATGCCACTCCTTTAATCTATGATAAATTAATGTGGATTTTGGGAAATAGAAAATTAATCTCTATATAGATAGATAACATCATGGGAAATGAACCTCTAGAGAAGAATATTGAGTTAACACCTCTGCACAATTGGATGGATAAGCAAAATTTAAAAACCTTGTTTGATAATTCTAAATGGGAAGAGACAATAGGTCAATGGTTGAAATGGTTCATAGGAGAGACACCAACACATCTCCTTCCATATGTCCAACTATTGTATGATGACCTCAAAGGATGCACTCCTAGAAATGTAACTACAATAGATCGTAGAGGATGGGGTTTGAAATATTACAATGTCAAAAGAGGTTACCTCTCCCTGTTATAATCAAAATCACTCCCACAACGATCAAGTATATGGAATCATATTTGGTACTTTGACGAACTACCCAAGGTCAACATTTTCTATCAGACAATGGTGCATGGTAAAATCATAATAGGTGATAATCTCTTGAAATTTCAAATCTAGGGTTCGACTAGGTGTGCAGTCTATATTTCTAATTTAGAGTCATTGAGAAATTTTTGATGAGTTATAACTGTAATGATTTGACTTTCATATTTGAAAATAAGAATAAAGATGTATCTCTTTTTGTTTTCTGATGAATCTTTTTTATTGTTTCTTTTTTCGTTTTATTTGTATCTGAATCACTATACATTGGAAAATTTGATTAAATGTTGTCATTTTTTTACTTCAAATGTATGAAAATATGAAAGAAAATGATATTTTTTTATAAAATTTAGACCTTTTTTGTTCAATTATGTCCATAAAAATGCTTTATTTGACATGTTATTTTAAGGAATATGTACCAAAATGTATAGGTTTTTTATGATATATGGCTATAAAATGTGTATTTTTTTTATAAGTATTTAAAATTAGTGTTATTTAACTACAATGTTTTTTTATTTATTGAAGTAAAGGTAAACAATGTGTTAAAAATGATGTTTTCACTATATTTAAAAAGTATGGAACAATAAATTAATTAAGGAGACAAAATTCTATGAAAAATCGTAACTTCAAAAAAGTAAATGGTAAAAAACATTTTTAAGATTGAAAGAAGCATGAAAAAAAGAGTAAAAACGGAATTGAATAAAAACAAAATATACATATATTTAGAAAAAATTGAAAATAGATGAAAAATAAGAATTAAAAAAAATAATGTGGAAACATTGGGGATCGAAAAATTGAAAATATAAAAAATCATCTAAAAACGGAGAGGGGGTGCTACTAGTAGCACCATTTTTAAAAACGAGGTAAAAAATTGGACCCCCCAAAAAATGAGAACTCTGGAGAGTTCTCATTAAGTTGGTAACTATGTTGAATGTATGAGTCACTGTGAATAGTGAATAAGTTTCAGTTTTTTATCTTCTACGAGCGAGTGCAAGGAGTGCATAGCATCCTCAAGGAGTGCATTGACAGAGTCTGTTTCGAATCATAAGCTTAGAAGAGATAGTGTGAACTTGTATATGCAAAGAGTGCATAGACATCTGCAAGGAGTGAGTGACAGAGTTCTCAGACTCGAAAGCACAGGAGGAGTAGTGCGATTTTAGTCACACAAGAGAGAAGTTGTTGGAGAACAGTTGCAAGGAGTGAGAAATCATCCACAGAGAAGTTGAGTGTTGAAGAGAACTTGTTGCAAGGCGTGCACAGGTCGATATTTTTACTAAGTGTCAAAGAGAGTGTTTTGAGGAACAAAATAAGGTCGAGGAAGATAAGATCAAGAGGGAGAGAAACATAAAATATTCAACAAGGGGAACCCATGAGGTTTTCATCAAAACCCATGAACAAGATTCGTTCCGGAGGGAGGTGGCTAACTCCAGACCGTCATATCTAGGAGAACTGCACAAAGGTTGGTCGTAATGTGTTTCGTCACTTCGTGGTTTGGGAAGTCTGGAAGTGTGCAAGGGAAGAGTTGTGAACTTGCAAAGTTGCGAAGTAATTGCAATTGTTGGTCGTGCAGAGGACGCATGGTAGCGGATTGAAAAATCCAGAAGTCGAAAGTCTGGAGGGTTTTATACAAGGTGATAAGGAGTTTCGCTAAGCCGCAAAACCCGAAATATCATTGGTACATCATAATTAAAGGAGGCACGTGTCATGAGGACCATAGTTCGGGGAAGAACACTTCAAAAAGTCTCAGAGCAAGAGATCAGGATATTCCCGAAGCCCAAAGTTGTGAAGGGATAGATCCATGATCATAGCTCATGGTCACTTAGCAGAATAGGGGACCTATGTATAGCAATTTTGGGTACCCGTAGGGACCTGAAGAGTCAATCCGACTCAGGAGTTTGAAGATCCAATACCGAGAGGTCACATAGTCCCAAGGGGAGAAGGGGGTTGCACCAGGAGTGGTATCAAATCTTATACATAATTTATTTTTGTAGAAAGAGAAGTAGGTTGATATCGAGGGAGGTATCAGATAACTCTGCATAATGCCACCTAGAAGGCATGTTGAGCCACCTGTAGCAAACGAATCTATGGAAATGTAGATGAGAGAATTATGTGCAAGGTTGGATGCCATGGAAAGAACACAAAGGAGAGAACCTAATGTACGAGACGTCAGTGATGCAGAGAATGAAGAAGTGGAAGTTAAAGAAGCGGTAGTTGAGGATGTTGCAGAAGAACGCTTGTTGAAAGTAGTTTTCAATTTGGGAGCCAGAGCGAAGATGGACATCCCAATGTACAGAGGTAATTTAGACACTAAATAATTTATTTATTGGATACAAGCAATGGACAAGTATTTCGACTATGAATATGTCGAGGAGGAGAAAAAGGTGAGACACATTGTCACTAGGTTGAAAGGAAATGCAACACTGTGGTGGGATGAACTGCAGGCTAATAGGAGAAGCAAGGGAAAACAAAAATATCAAGAGTTGGGATAGAATGGTAGCCAAGCTAAAGGCAAAATTCATACCCAAGGATTGCTAAATAACTTTGTTCAGGAGGATGCAGAACCTGAGATAGAAAGGGATGACTATGAAGGAGTACACAGAGGAGTTCTATAGATTGAACATCAGAGATGGACAAAGAGAGGGAGATGAAGAAAATTTTGTGAGGTATATCAATGGTCTGAGATATGATATCTAGGATGAAATCAACATGGAGATAGTTAGAACAGTAAAGGATGTGTACCAGATTGCGCTGAAAGAAGAAGAAAAGTTTACCAAAAAGCAGAATCAACAAAATAGAGGCAAAAGCTTGAACAAAGGCAAAGGAGTTTCCCAGGACAAGACGCAGAATCCCAAAGGCGAGGCAGAGAAACCACATAGTCACTCTGAGAGAGGAGGAAGTTCCCAAGGAAGGGAGAGTTGTGGTAGAAACTCTTTTCCCAGAGGAAGAGGAAGAGGTAGAGGAGGAGAAGTAAGATGTTATGCCTCTGGAAAAATAGGGCACATGTCTTGGGATTGTCCCGAGAGAAAGAAAGAAGGAGGTGAAGCTCACATTTCGAAAGCACAGAAGCGAGATGTTGAGGCAAAAGGTGTAGAGGATGGGAGATATTTGATGATGAAGAAAGTTCTCTTAAAGTTGGAGCCAGAAATTGGAAGGCCAGCGCAGAGGAACAGTTTGTTTAGAACAACTTGCAAAATGAAGGAGAGAGTTTGCAAGGTGATAATTGACAGTGGGAGCACTGATAACTTAGTATCCACAGAGATGATGGAGAAGTTATAGCTGGAGATGACTATACACCTGACGCCATATAAAGTATCATGGTTGCAGAAAGGTCATATAGTAATAGTAACTAAACAATGCCTTGTTGAATTTATGATAGGAGGGTATACAGATGAAATCCTATGTGATGTGATTCCCATGGATGTGTATCATGTTTTTTTGGGAAGACCATGGTAGTATGATAGGAATTTCATTCATGATGGGAGGATAAATACCTATACTTTGGAGAAGAATGGTAGGACACACATGTTACTACCAATTGAAGAGAAGAAGGTGAAGGATGAAGCTAACACGAGCATACTTCTCATGAGTGGAAAGGAACTCCTTAGTGAAGTGAAGAAGGAACATGAGATGCATTTTATTGTAGTGAGGAAGCTAAGGGTTATCCTTACCAATACTTCAATGGAATATTTTCCTAAGGATATTCAAAAACTGTTGGAGAATTATGTAGACATAGTAGTGGATGAGTTGCCAAGCTCATTACCACCTATCAGAAGTATCAACCATCACATTGACTTGATACCATGAGAAAACCTTCCGAACAAAGCAATGTATAGGTTGACACCTCAAGAGAATGAGGAGGTGAAAAGACAAGTTCAGGATCTATTAGACAAAGGGTTGGTTAGAGAAAGATTGAGTCCTTGTGCAATACCAACTGTATTAAGTCCAAAGAAGGATGGAGGATAGAGAACATGTACAGAATCAAGAGCCATAAACAAGATCGCCATCAAATACAAATTCCCATTTATGAGGATGGATGATTTGATGGATTGTTTGAGTGGAGCGAACTATTTTTCAAAGATATATTTGAAAAGTGGATATCACCGAATAAAGATGAGATAAGGTGATGAGTGGAAAACAACATTCAAGACAAAGGAGGGGTTATATGAATGTCTTGTTATGTTGTTTGGCTTGACAAACGCCCCGAGTAATTTTATGAGGCTAATGAATGAAGTGTTGAAATATTTCATTGGTAAGTTCATGATTGTATATCTGGAAGACATACTGGCCTTTAGAAAGACTAAAGAGGAGCACTTGAGGCACTTGACATTGGTAATGAGGAGGTTCCAGCAAGAGAAGTTGTTGATTAATCTAAAAAAGTCCTCTTTCATGAAGACATAACTCATTTATTTGGGTTTTTTGATTTCTTCAAATGAATTGAAGATGGATCCCAAAAAGGTGAAAGCAATCAGAGAATGGTCGTCACCGAGGAATATATTTGAGGTGAGAAGCTTCCATGGATTGGAAATTTTTTATCGGAAGTTCATCATAAGTTTTAGTGGGATTATTCGCCAAATGATGGATACAATGAAGAAAAGACACAAGTCTTTCAAATGGACAGAAGAGGATGAGAAGAGCTTCAACATATCGAAGGAGAAGATAATGGAACAACTGATTATGGTATTACCAGATTTCGGAAAGACATTTTAGGTGAGATGTGATGTGATTGGAGTTGCAATTAGAGAGGTATTGAGCTAATATAATAGGCATGTTGCGTATTTCAGTGAGAAGCTGAATGAAGCTAATAAGAAGTACTCCACACATGACAAAGAGTTCTATGCCATAATTCAATCCTTGAAGAAATGGAGGCACTATCTCGTACCGAAGGAGTTTGTTTTGTATAGCGATAATCAAGCTTTACAATTCATAACCAAACAAGAGAAGTTAAACTAGAGACATGCTAAGTGGATAGCGTTTATGCAGAATTACACTTTTGTCATTAAACATATTTCTAGTAATGATAACAAGGTTGTTGATGCATTGAGCAGGAGAAATTTGATTCTACAGGAATTTCAAGTGAAGACCTTGGGGTCTGATCACCTTAAGGAAATGTATCACAGTGATCCAGATTTCATAGAGGCATATGAATCATGTGAGAATCCTATACTCAGAGACAAAATCTAGTGGGTCGAGTATCTGATTCAAGATGGGTTGTTTTTCAAGGGATGTCATTTGTGCATACCAAAGTGTCCGATGAGGGAGATTTTTCTGAAGAAAAATCATAGTGGAGGTATAGTTGGACATTTCAGCCATGACAAGACATTTTATCAGTTGAACAATTCATATTATTGGCTATGTATGAGAGAAGAGCTAAAGAGGTTTGTAAATAAGTGTAAGATTTGTCGGTATGCCAAGGGGAAGAAGCAAAACACTGGGTTGTATTAGCCATTTCCTATTCCAGAGAGGCCTTGGGATGCAAAAGCATGGATTTCATGTTGGGATTGACAAGGACACGAAGACGAAGTGATTATGTATTTTTGGTAGTTGAAAGATTTTCGAAGATGGAACACTTTATCCCATGCCAGAAGACCAGTGATGCAACGCATGTTGAAAATTTGTTTTTCAGAGAGGTTGTGAGACTCCATGGACTGTCCAAGAGTATAGTTTTAGACAAGGATACAAAGTTTGTTGGTCATTTTTGGAGGACATTGTGGAAGAATTCGGGGACAGAACTATCCTTTAGTTCTGCATATCATCCACAAACGGATGGACAGACCAAAGTGGTGAATCAAAGTTTACGAGATTTGATGAGGAGTTTGGTCATTGAACACCATAGTTAAACATAAAACCAATCTATACAATATATCTATATAATTATCTTATATATACTTATAACTATATATAATATAATTTTATATTATATAACTATTACCAATGGATTCAATTTTGGGAATGCATTTTAATTAATTAACTAATTATTACCAATAAGCAAAGTTGAACATAAACAAAGGATTAAAACAATCCAAAATTCTATTTGCTAAACATCACATGCCATTCATATGTGTCAAAGCGTTTCAATTGGAATGCATTTTAATTCATAAACTAATTATTACCAATGAGTAAAGTTGACCGTAAACAAAGGATTAAAACAATCCAAAATTATATTTGCTAAACATTACGCCAGTCATATGTGTGAAAGCGTTAAAATATTACCAACCAAGCACGATGACTTGGCAATTGTGAAATCGGGTCCTTGAAGTTTTAAAATAGAACTATTTAAAACAAAATAATTTAAAACATAACTATTTAAAACAAAACTGTGGACAGACTAGAAATCGGGTCCTTGAAGTTTTGATATCATTATCATCGGATGATGTTTTAAAAGAGCGAGTTAGACAACGAATTGTTCCCAGTTGAAATGACTCGTAAGTAGGTTGCCAAAAACTAATCCGAAATGTAGTTGTCCAGCCCGAGTACTAGTGAAGGTCTAAGTGTCGTGATTTTGCGGAGGCGATGTCGGACATCGCCCCAGCCCTTGCGTAGGCAAAGGCCAGGTCCCATGGGCACATGGGACCTGTCCCTTGCCCGCACGGGGGCTGGTGCAATGCCCGACATCACCCCCACAAAAGCACGGCACTTAGACTGCGTGTAGTCAACCTAAAACATACGATAGGCGGGCTTTCAGCCCTTTGCAACACCCGACATACTGGTCAATCCCCCAAGCAACTGTATTCGCCTTCATTGTGTTAAAGAAGCGGTTTGTCCAAATTTTCTGGTGAAGATCTCTTGAAACAAGGTGTATCCCGAGAAGGATATGCAAAGATTCTGGAGATGCTTTACCATTTCGTGCAATTAATATGGAGCATTTGGTGTGAATCATTATTGAGAATATTTTTTATGATTAATATTTTTATATTATTAATTTTTTGATTTAAATGTTAATTAATTTTATTTTTTTAACAAAAAATTCAATTTTTCTTTATAAATTTATGTTTTTTTAAGGTTTTATTTATTTATTTATTTTTAATTTTATATTAAATTTCTTAATTTGAGGTATTTTAATTAGTTTTTTTTTATATATTTTTTATTTTTTTAGTATGTTTTTGTTAACTTTATTAAAGTTTTTAGATTATAATTATTTTTTTTATTTTTCATTCAAGCTTAGTTTATATATATTTTTGTTTTTTTTCCACTTTATTTTTAAATATATTTTTTTATTTAGTAATTATATAAATTTGCTTTTATTTTATTTTTTTTCTTTTTAAATTTCAATTTTTTTTTCTTAGTTTTTTTTAGTTTTAATTTATATAAAAAAATTCAATTATTTTTTTTTTCGCTAAATGTTTAAAAATAGTATTATTTAACCACAATGATTTTCTATCTATTAAAGTAAAGGTAAAAAAATGTATTAAAAATGATATTTTACACTATATTTAAAAAAGTATGGAACCATAAATTAATTAACGAGATGAAAAATCCTATTTTCAAAAATGTAAAATGTAAAAAATATTTTAAGATTAAAAGAAGCATGGAAAAATGACTAAAAACATTGCTGATAAAAAAAACAAAAATCAAAAAAAAAAAATTGAAAAAAAATGAAAAAATAAGCATTTAAAAAAAAAGTGGAAAGAGTATGTATGAAAAAATTTAAAATATCAAAAAACCACCTAAAAATGGAAAGGGGTGCTACCGGTAGCACCATTTTTAAAAACAAGGTAAAAAACTTGACCCCCCAAAAAACGAGAACTCTGTAGAGTTCTCGTTAAGTTGGTAACTGTGTTGTTAGTGGGAACAGATTCTAATGCAAGCAGAGTTTGCATGCAATCACTCAGTGAACATAAGCACTGGGAAAATTCCATTTCAAATAGTGTATGGAATGAATCTGAGGGGAGTGTCAGAGTTGAGATATCTGAAGCAGAGCGAATTTAGAAGTGTTGGAGCCAAAGACTTTGCTACAAAAATGCATGAACGTCATAATCAGATCAATGAGCAGTTGAAGAAGAGAAGTAGTGAGTACAAACACAGAGCTGATAAACATAGGAGGAAGCTTGAATTTGGAGTTGGAGATCAAGTTCTAGCACATATTAGGAGGGAAAGGTTTCCAAGGGGAACATATAATAATCTAAAGTTGAAAAAGATAGGACCATGCAAAATCCTGAGAAGGTTTGGTAAAAATCCTTATGAAATAGAGCTTTCAGGAGATGTGGGAATATCACCCATATTCAACATTGTATACCTATATCCTTACAGGGAAGATGGATCCGAAGATCAAAAGAAGATCCAGTGGGAGAAATAGATGCATGTAGCAGAGAAGCCACAGATGGAGAAGATCATGGATCGACGAGTTGGTAAGAAGACTAGAAGTAAAATGTATTTTGTATTTGGTAAAGTGAAAAGGACAAACAGTAGAAGATGCCAGTTGGGTTGATGAAGTAGACATCCAGAAGCATGGACGATCGGTGCAGAAGCTCATGGACAGGAGTCCATGAATTTTTCATCCAGGGCAGTATAATGCAAGAGCATCGCCAACAAAGCACAAGTGGAAGACAGTTGGGTGCACTAGCGTATATTTTGAAATATTTTGAATTCCAAAGTTGGCATATTAGTGAGATATCTGAAAAGGATTTTTAATTATGAACATATTTAATGATCGAAGGCTAAGTCATCGCATAAGATCGATGGGAGGATGTATTTTTATTTAATGTGAAGGATGGAAGTACAGATCTAGAGCATTCTCTCTTATCTATCTGACTAAAATATGTATTGTAATAAATGTTATGTAGTTGAAAGATTTTATTTAGATAGGATAGCATAGAGTAGTTGGATGGAAAGGATCGAAGAGCACCCCTTGTATAAATCTTTGTGTTGTTTTTGAGAAGAGGCAGCTGAATCTAGTGTGTAGATTTCCACTATAGTTCTCATTGGAACTCTTTCAATCAAGAGACATTTCCATTGTAGCCAAGAGGTGAGAGCTACGCATAAGTAGTATATTAATGTATGTAATTTTTAGTTGAATGAATATAACAGAGGAGCATTTCCTCGAATGTATGTTTTCAATGCGTCTATCTAAATGAGTGAATGGTAGAATTTATATTTTATTCTCTGTTATTTCTCATTCTTGTATCTATGCATGCATTTACATGGTTGAATGTATGAGTCACTCTAAAGAGTGAATAATTTATAGTTGTTTCTCTTCTACAAGTGAGTGCAAGGAGTGCATAGCGTCTGCAAGGAGTGCATTAACAGATTCTATTTCGACTCGTAAGCATAGAAGAGATAGCATGAACTTGTATATGAAAGGAATGCATAGACATACGCAAGGAGTCTGTGACAAAGTTCTCAAACTCGAAATCTCAGGAGGAGTAGTTCGATTTTAATCACAGAAGAGAGAAGTTGTTGGAGAATAGTTGCAAGGAGTGCGAAATCATCCACAAAGAAGTTGAGTGTGGAAGAGAACCTATTGCAAGGCATGCACAGGTTGGGATTTCGACTAAGTGTCGAAGATATTGTTATGAGGAACAAAATAATGTCGAGGAAGATAAGCTCAGGAGGGAGAGCAACACAAAATCTTCAAGGAGGGGAACCCCTGATTTTTTCATCAAAACTCATGAACAAGATTCATTCCGGAGGGAGGTGGATAAATCCATATCGTCATATGTAGGATAAATGAACGAAGGTTGGCCATAAGGTGTTTCGACACTTCATGGTTCTGGAAGTCTAGAAGTGTGCAAGGGAAGAGTCACGAACACGCGAAGTAATCTCTACCATTGGCCATACATAGGAAGCATGGTAGCAGATTGGAAAATTTGGAGGTCGAAAATCTAAAGGGTTGTATGCAAGGTGTGCAGGAGTTTTGCGAAGCCACGAAACCTAAAATATCGTTGGGCCATCATAATTAAAGGAGGCATGTGGCACGAGGATCAGAGTTCAGGGAAGAACGCTTCATAAAGTCTTGAAGAAAGAGATCAAGATATCCCTGAAGGCCAAAGTTACGAAGGGATAGATGCACGACCATAGCTCTTGGTCACTAAGCAGAACAGGGGGTTGTGTATAGAAATTTTGGGTACCCGCAGGGGCCAAAGAGTCAATCTGAATCATGATTTTGAAGATCCAAGACCGGGAGGTCGCGTAGTTCCAAGGGGAGAAGGGGGTTGCGCCATTGCCAATGAAAATTATGGTGATGATTTTAGGCTGCAAACCCTTCCTTTAATAACAATATTTCTACAAGAGGTAGAGTTTTATATCGTGTCATAGGGGATTGAAATTTGTACCATTCTATGGTGTTAACAGTGGAATATAGTGTTTTCATGGTCGAACCTACAAGCCACACCATTCATATCAATATTTATACCAAGGGCATGGTCCAACTTAAAACCATTTCCATTGTGATTATTGCATTCTCCTCCTTACTCCGGTCGACCAGTCCAGATTTCTCCCAGCCTCTCCATCCAAATGATGCAAGAGTGTTCAGTTGGGAATAAATTTATATAGTAGAAAGCATCTTTCTCTGTCACTGGAGAAAAATCCCTCCTGGAATTCAATTTCGTTCGTCTTAGAGCTAGTTTTACTGAAACATTTAACATTAGCATAGATCCCATCTCTCAAAAATCCCCTGTAGACATTAGCAAACCCATTTCTTCCTAGTAAACTTTTGTCTGAGAAATAATTCGTTGCATACTCAATTTCTTCAATCTTGAATATGAAGAAACCACTCTTTGTTCCTCTATCTTACAATGGATCCCAATCACTGGAATAATTTAGAAGTATCAAAGGCGACGAGAATTTTATTCTTTGATCTTCATTGTAATTACGGATGCTCTAGCAGCAAAAATCAAAGATGGAAATCGTAGGTGCACTAGCGCAGTGAGGCGGTGGCGAGATGGGAATGAGTGATGTGGTGGCAAGGTGAGGATGAGGAGGTGGCTAAGGGTTGAGCAGTATGGACATCATGTCATTTGTTTGGACTACAATGTAATGCTTTACAGACATCGACTGCAATGTAACTGTCAAAGCCTCCAAACGAGCAGTAACATTTTTTTTTTTTAAATCATATGTATATTTTGATAATTGAGGAAAAAGAATGGCATACACTAGGCCAATAAAAGTCCCATCACTCATTGAACCAATCTGTAATTTTATTGGAGAAATTTGATAAATAGATAAATAAGTTTGTTTTAAAGAGTAAATAAATTTAACAATGAATTTATGTAAACTTTGGAAATATGATTAAAAACTTACCAAAATACACCAATTAATGAAACAAATGAACTATTTAATATGGTGTCAACGATAGTTGATCAGGGGGCCAAAGCGAAAGTCCCTAGCCCAAGGCAGGGAGTAATAAGGTAAGCCATTTTTTATAAACTTTTAAAAATAATAGTGTTCAACATTATCCAAATGATT
This sequence comes from Picea abies, assembly GCA_900067695.1. Taxonomy (NCBI): domain Eukaryota; kingdom Viridiplantae; phylum Streptophyta; class Pinopsida; order Pinales; family Pinaceae; genus Picea; species Picea abies. Next base: position 14,057 of record CBVK0100871785.1, on the reverse strand, counting down.
AAATTGACATTAAATCATTTTAAAATTTGAAAAATAATAATTTGAACGTGAAAATAATAAATTTAAATTCCATAACTTGGTTTCATAAAAAAAAATCCCATTATATTATTAATATGAAATATATAAACGAGGGTTCCACTAATGTGGGCAGAAATCAAAACTTTGGTATATACATATACAAACCAAAAAACATATATGTATGTGATCAAATTGTTCTGCATAATTCTAGGAACAAGATTGTTCTCCATAATTCTAAGAATAAAATGCAGGTAAAACTCATGCATACTTCAATATTTCGAAATAGCATACATAACATTTGTAAAATTGTGAACAAGAAAAATTCAAGGTAGAAGATGCAATATTTAAGAGATGATGGGAGTTAGCGTGGGAAGGGGGCGATGTCGGGCATCGCTCCCAACAACCCATTGCTAGAATTGGCTTTAGATATGCTAGGGGTGATACATGAAATCACCCTCTCTCCACATCGACTGAAGAAAAGCACTAACAAATTCATGCTCAGAAGTTGACTGGATTTAGCTAGCAACACACCCAATTCTCCATTACGTCCATATTTTAAACTCCGGCCTTGCCCAAAATGCCTCGTCTTCAACGACTGGACTAATTTAGAACGACGTATTCCTAACGTGTATTAGTATTTTGTCAATGAGTCAATTATATTTTACATATATATATTGTAATACAGTGTAGCGATGTCGCAATAATAATAATAATAATATATTTTTAAGGTCACGGCCAAGCCAACACACCAAATTGGTGTATGAGACCCCCTTGTTTGTGGGACAAGGGACCCCCCTCCGCCCAGTGATTTGACTGGTAAAGTCTACGAAGGTATACATACCCTACCCTCCTCTGGATTTGAACCCGTGACCTATTAAGATCCCTTTATCTCGTCAAGTTGCCACCCTTTTGCAATAATAAATTTAAATAATTCTCTAATAAATAAGAAAGGAAACATGATTGACTCAGTCCAAGATGAAGCCTAATACACTTTGGTTGCACACACCTTTCCCAACCTTGCGACCTATTCAAAATGTTGTGTGCAAGAAGAATAATTCCATGTGGGTGATGAGAATTGTTTGACTGATTTTTCTACTAACTGTATAGGCCTCAAGATATCCTTGTCGGCAAAGTCAGAGTATGATATATGATATTCTATCCAAAATTTCATATTTTGTGCAACATTGCTCATTGTAGAAGTCACCTCTTTGATTTCAAATTTTACTCTCACTACTTGAGTCATGTTTGACAGGAAGAAGATATGATCTTCAGGTTGCAATGGTGATGATGGAAAGATGAAAGTTAAATATATGCATTTAAAAGTGTTTTATCATGAATATTTCAAATTTTGAGACATTATGCAGTGTCTTTTTTCAGTAAATTTGTTACCCAGTGAAAGCGTGATGAAACTTGAACCTAGTGACTTAGATTGCCAATGTATGTATCTATTTAATTTGTGAGGATGGGTTCTTCGTGCAAGGAAATGTATGACATATGCTTGCACCTTCCCTTTGGTGATGTTATGATAGTTCTGATGGCATGCATTTTGGATCCCTTGGAAAGATTCTGATTTGTGGAGGTAGATTGGAATGTTTTGATGGATGGTACATGTGCCTAGGTCATATATCTTTGTGGAGAAAACCTACATTCTCAACAACCAACCTTGAACGGCTTAAAGGGAAACGGAATTTTTTTTAGAATGGATATAATAAGTATCTCAGTGAGGTTGGTTATGTCCTAGATCTTTCGTTTCATTAATTTTAAATGGTTATGCCTCTCTTGTTTGTTAAATAAACATTATTTTTCTTAATTAATGGCTATGTCTCTCTTGTTTTTTAAATAAACATTATTTTTCTTATGTGATAAGGTTTGCTTATGTGGAGTGGTTTATGTCGCAAAAGGTAAAGAAGTCGCTTTGATTTTTTCATCCACAATCTTCTAAAAAACCCTTAGAAAATCTAGACACAATGGGACAATTACAAAAATCTGAAATTGCATTATTGAAGGGATTAGCAGTGGAAATTATTGAAATCGTAAAAAATCCCGTGTAAGTGATGCAATCCTGGTATTGTATTTTATAGAATGTTTTAGTAAGAGGGTAAAAACTTTACAAAATATTTCTTTCCATGTAGAACATCTTCAAATTTTTTATACTATTTCTATTTTAAAATCTCTTAGGAAAAGGTTGGGATATTCATGTGGGTGTGTGCTATGTTCTATGATTAGGAGATGCAAGATTTAGATAAAAAAAAGATGATTAAGAAAAATTAGGTTTTATGTAGGTGGAATTGAAAATAAAACTTTAGAAAGATGGTGGAAGAGTCTTGATGTCAGTAACATAAGGTAAAGATTGCAAAACTAGCGTTGTTTTGAAATGCGTATCGGCTTATTGTCTATCCATGGAGTATATCTGTGACTATATCTATGGAATAATTTTAACAATGCACGAGGTTTTTGTTGTGTTGAGAAATTACCATATGTTGAGTGTTTGGTTGTAAATGGAAGTGAAATTGATAAGTATAAGTTTCAGATAGAAAATGCAGTGTGAGTTTCTTATCCTCTATCACATGATACCTTATAGTCTACTTTTATTTAGAACAAAGTGAATGCATTGCTTATTGTTATTTTGTATATTCAATAAGATAAGATTTCAATTTTCATGTTATTTCCATCTAATGAGAGGTGGCAGGAAAATTGAAGTACCGGTACTTGGGGAGTCCCTTCTAGTTGATTGTTTGGAAACACAAAAGTGGCTGCTAGTGGACCAATATAAAAATGAGAAAATGGAAAAAGCCTTTAATATGGATTTGAAAAAGTTGAAACGTAGAGTTGAAGACTTTGTTCACGTGAGTTTGTATTTGAAGGGAACTGGTCACACACTTGAGGAAGGGAAAACCTTTTACATTATAACTCTAGCAACAAAAACTTTTTCATATACATATACAAACCAAAAAATATATGTTGGGGATCAGATTGTTAAGTATAGGAACAAAATGCAGGGTAAAGTCATGGATTTCTTATAGACACTCAATTCAATATTTCAAAATAACATACATCAAATTTGTAAAATTATGAACAAGCTACATTAAAGGCAAAAGATGCAATGTTGATAAAATATTTAAGAGAAGATGAACCCAGAGTGGGGACCGAGTGGTGTCCGATATCACCCCCTCCCCGCTCATGTCACAATCATGCCTTTCTTACATACACTCAATTCAATATTTCAAAATATCATACATAATATTTGTAAAGTTGTGAACAAGAAATGTTAAAGCTATAAGATGCAATGTCCATGCACTATTTAAGAAAATGTGCACTCTTATTATTATTTTTTTTTGTAAATAATAAAAATTAAAAAAATATGAATGTAAGAAAATGTGCACTCTTATTATTATTTTTTTTTGTAAATAATAAAAATTAAAAAAATATGAATCTCTGAAATGATCTTGTTGTGGAATGTCTCCTTAATGTTTCTCTCTTGTATATTGATCCAAACTATTTAACAAATGCAACTCAATATTTAACTCATTGTAAAGAGACAAAACAAGAATATATATATATAACATAGATTATATGAATTATTGTTTTAATGAATATGGGATAAATAGAAAAGAAGAACAATGTTTGTGTTTAAGTTTATATGAGTCATCGCTAAGTTTAATGAATGTAAGATAAATTAAAAAACATGAAAAATATTGTAGTTAACTAATAAATAACGAATTAATAGAGTACAAGATTTATTTAATTATGAAGGGAAAATATTAAAGGTAATAAATTTGGGGGGATTTTGGAGGGAAAAGTTCATTCTACAAGTTATAATATTTTCATTGGGAGGATGAGCATTTGTATCATTCTATGTTCTTAGTGAGAAATAATGGCTTCATGAGACAAATAAGATCTTATTTATGAGACATTAATATCTTTTTCACATACCTCTTCTTTTTGCATTGACAAATGTGATGAGGATACTTCTAATGTAAATGAAGAGTCATATTTTTCACCTAGTCAAAAGTTTGATCATAGTGCAAGAAATGATATTCAACATGTTGATCATGAAAGTCCTAAATTTGAGGACTTTGAAGGAACCAATGATAAAAATGAATAACATGATAGATATTGTTTTGTTCAACAATTTAATAATATTGAAAATACACAAAATCTAGGTCCAAGTGAAGACTTTGATTACATTTTAAATTGTTGGGATGGCAATTTTCCTCTAAATGATTATTTTCATGGAAGCAACAATGGAGATTTTAGTGGTAGCATCATTTTAGAGGAGAAATATGATGAATTACATTAATAATAATGAATATTTTCCTCCATCAATATAATTTAAAGTCTCCAATGAATATTATGGATATATTCCTCCAACTGAGGATTTTCAAGGCACTTATGTGGATGATGAAGATTTTCCTCCAAGTGGGGATTTCCAAGGTACTAATGAGGATGATGAAAATTTTCCTATAGGTGACGATTTTGAAGGCACTCGTGTGAATGTTGAATATTTTCCTGCAAGTGGGGATTTTCAATGTATGGATGAGGATGATGAATATTTTCCTCCAAGTTAGGATTTTCAAGGTACTGATGAGGATGATGAATATTTTCCTCTTAGTGAGGATTTTCAAGGAACTAATGAGGATTATGAACAAATTCACTCAAGTGGGGATTTTAAAAGTAGTGAAGATGATTATTCCAATGGTGGACACTTTTTTCCTAGTAGGGAATTTAAAGGCAACAATGTTGGCGATGATGATTTTCCTCCAAGTGTGTATTTTCAAGGTACTGATGAGGATGATGTAGATTTTCCTCCAAGTGAGGATTTCCAAGGCACTAATGGGGATGGTGAAGAATTTCCCTCAAGTGGGGATTTTAAAAGTAGTCAATATGATTATGTTGATGGTGGACAGTCTTTTCCAAGTGGAGAATTTAAAGGCACAAATGATGATGATGAGGGTTTTCCTCTAAGTGAGTATTTTCAAGGTATTAATGAGGTTGACGAAGATTTTCATTCAAGTGAGGATTTTCAAGGAACTAATGAGGATGATGAAGAATTTCCCTCGAGTGGGGATTTTAAAGTAGTGAAGATAATTATGTCGATGATGGAATTTTTTTTCCACATGAGCATTTTAAAGGCCCCAATGATGATGATGAAGATTTTCCTCCAAGTGAGGATTTTGAAGGTACTAATGAGGATGATGAATGTTTTCCTCTAGGTGAGGATTTTCATGACACTGATGAGGATTATTAACAATTTCCCTCAAGTGGGGATTTTAAAAGTAGTGAAGATGATTATCTCAATTGTGGATAGTCATTTCTAGGTGGGAAATTTAAAGGAACCAATGGTGATGATGATGATTTTCCTCCAAGTGAATATTTTAGAGGCATTGATGATGGTGTTTCTAATGATGAAGATATTCTTGTTAGAGAATAATTTAATGGCATTGATAGTATTAAGGGTGACAATGATTTTCCTTCGAATAGGTATTTTCATGGAAGATACAATGACATTGGTGAGGATGGTAATCATTTTTCTAGTGAGTTTCATATTACTTTTATCAATGATATTATCAACGAATATGATGATGGACCTACGAATGGATATCATTTTCTCAATCATTTAGGTGCAAAAAATCAAGGTGATCAACATTCTCTTGTTTGATCTCTTCACAATGTTTTGTATGATATTACTCCTAGTGATGATGAAATTCCTTCTAGTCAGGATGATGAAATAGTGGAGACATTGCAAAGAAACATTTTGTGTAGGACTAAGGCTATACCTTTTTATATCAATCTAAATAATTATAGTTATACAAGGTCTAGGAAAGAATTTCTCAATAAATCAGTTTCCATAAGTGATTTGATTTCGAGTGAATGTTGTCAAAATAGTTGTTTGAAAAGTATGGACTACATGTATGCCTTGAATAAAAGAAATATATATTTGTCAATGAATATGAGCATGCAAAATTCAAATTTAGTGGGGTGCATGATATCCACCAAGACAAGATATGATTATTGCATTGGGAATAGTTTACTTTGCAGAAAGTATTTAGAATAAAATAACTCAATCAGTAATATTTGTCTATCAAAAATCCAAACAAGATTGGAAAAATATCCTTTATTTTGTTCAAAGGTACATCGTCGACGAGAGATTGGGTCATTAACAAACACTACATTGTCATGGATGTGTGACTTATTTTCCAAACATGGAGAGTGTAGGCCACATAGAGACATAATACATATTCCAAATAATTTCTCAATGAGAGAAATCTAAAACTTATACAAATAATATGTTGAAGGCGTTGAAGGAAATGGTAATTTTACTACATATGCATGTTTTACAATAATATGGAAGAAACAATACAACAATGTTTGTATTCCTAAGAAGTTAAGGATGAGGATTTTCAGTATATGTCATTCTCTTAAATAAAGAATAGATAAATTTGAAGGGGTAGAAAGAGGTATATATTTCCAATTTTGTTTTTTTTAATTGGATATTTATCAACTATGAAAACATATTATCAATATTTTCATTTTATGTCATGTGTATAATCGATAGTCAAAGGACTTCAAGAACATCATAATCAACGATCAAGTGAAAGGTGAAATTTGTAAGAACATAAAAAGAAGTGTTATGATGCTCCAAACAAATATATAGGTATGACAGTTGATGGAATGGACCAAACCAAAAAACTGAAATACCACATTTTTCCGTACACCAAAAAAATTACAAGAAGAGAATTTCATTCAATTTCACTTTGTTGGTTGTATGTTTTTTCATGGAAAAATCTGTCCAATGGTTTACTTCATAGCTCCAAATATTCATAATTATGCAAATCTGACCATCACCATAATTCATCATGTTCTTATTCACTGGTCTGGTAATCTTCCTCAAGTTATGTATCTACAGTTAGGCAACACTAGTCATGAAAACAAAAATCGAATTATATTTGGATATCTAAGAATGCTTGTTGAATTGAGAATCTTTCAAAAGGAAAAATTTAGTTTCCTTCTTATTGGACACACTCATGATCATATTGATGAAATGTTCAATTGTTTTTCAGTAACATTTAAAAGGAAAAATGTTGAAATCCTTCCATCATTAATTGAATATATTAAGAAATCATACATTCCAGAGACCATTTTTCTCATATTAGAAGAAAATATTGACATGCAAAGATTTATTCAAGGATCACATGGTGAAGAAAAGTGTATTGAACAACTTAATGATATTAGCTTCCAACACCAATTTTGTTTCAAAAACGTTGATGGGAAAACATTTAAATATGGGGCAAGAAGTATTCAACTACTGCAGAATCGGGGCCTTCATCATATTTAGCATTTTTTAAATTCATTCCAGATCATCCAATATTTTCATAAAAGTTATTGTTATTACAATTAGCTATTGAAATCCATAATGTACGAAGGCATAATAGAGATGTAGATTATTTTGAATCCTTGGAAGAAATTAAAAAGTCCATTAAAGATACATATGAGTACTTTAATATTGCTCATTATGTTTAGTGTGAGTCTTTTTTAAATGGTCAAAGTGGCACAATTTAAATCTCAACAAATAAAGATACATTTTTGAAGACTCCATTTTTTCACGACAAAATATGCCAAATGAATTCAAAGAAAGAAACATTGTTGAACAACAAGAATCTCAAGTTCTATTGAGTTTTCACAAGTAGAGGAAAGAGAAATGTATAGTGGTTCTAGAAGATCACATGCACAATGTGAAGCCATGGAAGACCTTTATAGGTGTTCAGTACACTATATTAAGGAGGGTAGCAAAGGCTATAAATATTGATAAATAGTAACTGAATATACACATGGTTATCCATTCTAGATTGCGAAGGCTATAAAGATTGATAAAGAAAATGACTATGTAATAGCAATTGAAGTGCATTGATATGCAACAGGTACACACCCATTCAATGGTGCGTACAAGCCAAATATGGTGGTTGAGAAACATGTCAGTAAAAAGAGAAAAACAAAAGAGTCAAAATACAATTCGTCGTCGCACTAACCTCTTAAAATTAGAGGATGTTGACATAATTGTTTATGACTTCAATTTGACAAAGAAATGAACTCTTCTCTCTAGGACCACATAGATTATCAAGAGGTCGTTGCCACAAGAAATAACTGCAAGTGGGAGTTTGTTGAACCTAGTCGTACATCTAAAAGGATTGTGACATATGAAATATTTGGAATGCATGTAGAATCATATGGTGCATTCTTTGATAATAAAGAAGAGTATGGATCATCTACATCTTCATCCAATCATTCATCTGAAGAAAATGTAGATTCTGATGGAATTTTAGAATCCATGAGTGAGTTTGAATAAGTGTATGAAACATTTTATGTATTTTTGATCCATATGATGTTTGTGGTAACTATAAATGAGTATTCTAACTTACATATGATCTTACATGAATTTATGAATCATTTTATGTTTTATGAATTATATGTTTTTATTATGAAGAATATAAGAAAATTCCATAGCTCATATATTTTGAATATGGACAATTTAATAATAATTTTAAGAAAGTATTTATGTTTCATTCAATGTAATTTCTATTGACTTTTCTTACTAAAAGTAAAGAAAATTTTGGAAGTGATGTTGAATTTTTAAATTATAGGGTGATATTTTCATGGCATTTTGATCCATATGATGTTTGTGGTAACTATAAATGAGTATTCTAACTTACATATGATCTTACATGAATTTATGAATCATTTTATGTTTTATGAATTATATGTTTTTATTATGAAGAATATAAGAAAATTCCATAGCTCATATATTTTGAATATGGACAATTTAATAATAATTTTAAGAAAGTATTTATGTTTCATTCAATGTAATTTCTATTGACTTTTCTTACTAAAAGTAAAGAAAATTTTGGAAGTGATGTTGAATTTTTAAATTATAGGGTGATATTTTCATGGCATTATGTATTATCTTGTGCTTGGAGTGATAAATTAGCATTTAAAAAATAAACATTTAAGGTATTATTTTATGATTTTTTTTAGAGTAGTGATGATTTCTTACACACTTTTTAAAAAGTTGCAATTTTAATCCACCAATTTTATCAATGGTTGCTACTAGTAGCGATACATTTCAATTTGATCATTGTTTTCTAGGTTTTGGTTTTAATGGTATGCATGGATGACATATTTTGTATGTGATTCAGAAAAATGATATGAAATGGAGTAGACATCATCTTCAATGGATGGAACAAAAAATTGTGCAGATATCTATGTAGAAGTCTCTTCAAACCGAGAGGATTGATCTTCTAGTGAGTTTTATACTAGCTCTACATTGTCAACCTTTTGCATGAAATATTCTTTGTTCCCAAATACAACCTCCAATCTGGTCCATAATTCATTTGGACTTGAGTCTCATGATTCATCATATACTTTGTGGCAAGTTTCAGGAGAAATAGACAAGAAGATACATCCTATGGCCATATCTTGTCTATTGAGAAAGTCATTTTTCTCATTGGCAGAACTGGGAGCTACTTCTATTGCCATGGTTATTTGGTATAATCCTCTACTTCTAAGAAGAACTTGAATCTCTGGCCTCCCCTCCAAATAGTTATGAGGCGTGAGAAGTATTGTTATTGAGTAAAACATATATTCCATCTTTCCTGCTGCTTTGTTCTGTCTTTGGTATGTGGAAAAGAGTGATGGTGATGATCCTTTCTAAAGGTATGTGGGCTCTGATACTATGTATAATGTGGTGAGTACATTCATAAGAGATCTAGCTAGCAGAAGAACGAACATAACTTGCAAAATAGAGAAGACAAGAGAAAAATTGGAGAGAAAAGAATGAGGAAAAATGTATTAACTAAATGAATGAATGATAATTTACACATGATATACTCTGTAAAGATCAACTTATGCTCACTAGAAGAGAATACAATGGGCCATAGTGGTGGTCTAAAGAGATCTGGACACACACAGGAAATTACCAGAGTTAACTTTCCCCTAGTCCTCGTTAACTAGTCATGTAGTCTTCGATTAACTAAGTGAGACGTGTGGAAGTGAGAGAACAACATGCAGTTGTTGGTGATAAAATTGAGGTTTCCATGCATGAGTGACTTGCACAAGTCTAACTAAGTGTAATTGGCTCTAAATTGAATATAACATTATCCTAGAATGTAGTAGAGGTTCCTAAAAAATAGGAGACCCTCAATAATGACTAATAAACATAGGAAAATAAGAAAACAATATCCTAGGTATGTGTAATATCTCCAACATACATTGATGACATAGACATGATCCCTCGACTTCAAACAATGAACAATGTAAATTTAGATTAAAAAAATCAAGGTAATAATGTCTTGTCAAAAGTACTTAGACCAATCATAAATTTTTTTTTACCAAAATAAAAAAAAAATAAGAATATATTTTTAATATTTGAGAAAAAGAAGTTGAATAAAATATATAAGAAAATATTGGTTAAAATATAAAAACAGAAAGGAATTAATACAACTTGTCATCCAAGAGATTACTATAGTACCTTCTTGGGCCGGTACTAAAAATAGCGTACTTATGAAATTAAAAAAGTTAGCAGTGTTGAAAAGTCAACATTTAGCCATACACAAGAAAACTAAGTTATCATTCGCTGTTAAAAATTGAAAGTTTTAGATAGGTAGGTATACACTCTTGAAATAATTAAATAATATGTGTGAAGAGTACATAATTTGTAAATTGAATAAAATTTATAGAGTATAATAATACATTTAAACAAGTTCACCTTTTGGTTGTAAATAAAAAAAATTAAGGTAACTCACAAATAGAAGAAAAGAATAAGAATATATTTGTAGAATTGCTCTATTTTCGTTTTTTTCAATGTTTCGGATCACTATCCATATCCATCGTCACGACAAGTACTCAGGTACAAGAAGAGGGAAACCCAACATATAAATATATAACCTAGAAAGCTACTTAAATGGGTTCAAAACCCTAAAATTAAAGTATAAATGATTATTAAATATTGAAAAAGTTATTAATACTAGTGTTAGGTATAATTGATTCACACTTAATAATGTTAATAAAAAGTTAGTAATCCTCCTAATAATGATATATTAGTTAGTACTATAAATAGCGAACTAAATTATAATAAAAAGTTATTATTACACTTAATAATGACATGATAGATAGTGGTATAAATAATGAAAAAATTATAATATAATAATTAAAAAATAATAACTAACAATTAAAATATGATTAATAGTATCATAGATATATCCTAATACTAAGGTATAATTATAATAGATTGAATAATTATAATAGATATTAGTAATGGTTAGTGATGATATAATTTATAGTAAAATAAGTAATATTGGTAAATTAAATTATAATATGATAAGTAATAACAATCGATCATAATTGGTATAGTATCATAGAGGTATATAATAATAAGGTAAGGTAATGTCCTATTACTAAGTTATAAATAAATGAATAGGATACTAGGTTATCCATACTAATGTATAAAAAGATAAGATAATAATAATGTAATAATAAAGTTATAACTAGAGGATAAATCCTATTAATTTGTAAAATGATATAATAATATTAATCTAATAGTTAAAGTTTTAATAAAATTAATATGATAATATAATAAGTAATAATAAGTTTGTAATTAAAATGTAAATAATAATATCATAGTACACAAATTACTAAAATATAAATAAAAGGATACCAGGTTATTAAACATAAGGTTAATAGTGGTAATATATAATATGTAATAATAAAGTATGGCATTAATATTAGGTAACTAGGTATTATTACTAAAGTATTAACAATAAATAAGATATTAGGTTATTAAAGTTAATCTATCTTAGGTATTCTAATTTTATATGACTAATTTATTATTAGGATTAGCTTATAAAGAGATTAAGGTATAAATCTTATAATGATAAAGTATAATTGGCGTTGGAATACTAAGTGGGGTGTGAGGAGTGTGGTAGAATCAATAATAACACTTTCAATCACAATATATAAACTTCAAATTTATCAGTAATATATTATTTATGATTGAACTCAATATATCATGATCATATAACCATAAGCAGTACAATTCAACAAAATCACATCAGATACACAATACACCAGAATTTACATGGAAGCCCAAATGGGAGAAAACCACATAAATATTTCTTATATATATCAAGAATACATTCATAGGAAGCACCAACTTCTCAATTCCCCAGCACCAACTGGAAGGAGGCACCAACCCATTGATTTACAGGAACCAACCTAAAGGAAGCTCCAAATCCCTGAATTGTCCAACTACAACTGGAAGGAAGCACCAACCCCCTAGTTTACAGGCACCAACCTAAAGGAAGCCCCAAATCCCTAAATTCTCTAGCTACAATTGGAAGGAAGCTATGACCCCCTGATTTACAGGCACCAACCTGAACAAAGCTCCAACTACCTGAGTTCTCCAACACCAACCAAAAGGAGGATACAACCCCCTTTACTTGTCCCATCATGTCTCCTTGGAATATAAGTGTAGACTCAAATTGTCACTACCACTGATAAACCTATAACTACCATTGTTAGTGATACATCAACTAATCAGTCACTGTCACATCAACCTGTCACTGATGATCAACCAATAATCCAAACTATCACTGTCACATCAACATGTCCCTGTCACATCAATATGTAACTGATAAATAACCAATCATCCAACCCATCACTCTCCCTGTCATGGGCATTTTCACTGATATATCATCATTAATTAGATCCACTCATGTGGATACAAAATCCATCAACATACCATATACATCAAACATGTACCAGAACCTATACCATACCATGTAAATCAACCATGTACGAGAACCTGTACCATAACATGTACATCAACCATGTATAGAAACCTGTATCAACCATGTATCAACTATGCATCAAAATTGTACCATACCATGTACCAAAACGTGTACCATGCCATGTACTAAGATCACCAAGAAGTGCCTCTAGCAATGTACCATATCATCATCAACTCATGTACCATAACTTCACCAAGATGTGTCTCAATATCACCAATCATGTACCATAAGATATGCTAAGTGTAGGCACCATAACATCAATTATCAACCATATAACTCATTCGTATACCAAAACCATGTATCATGTACCAAGCATCAACTATGTACCAAATGATGTGCCTCAACCAAGTACCAAAGAATGTGCCTCATACATATGCCACCATATACAATAGGATATCACTAATGAAGTTCCTTAAGCATGTGATATCATCACCATGACATATACCAAACCAAATGCCAAGATAACCAAGATATGTCTCTAATCACCGTACCATAACATCACCAAGGTGTACCCCAAGAATATGCCAAAATCTCCAAGCCATGTGCCACAATGTACCTCAAGCATGTCTCATACCATGTGTCATAAGATATGCCTCAAATATATGCCAATATCACAAATATGCACCTCTAAAAATGAACCATAACAACCATACACAATGTACCAAGGATATGTCTCAAGAATGTACCAATATCACCAAGACATGAACCTCAACCATATGCAACCATGTACCAAAAAGGGCCTCCAATACATGCCTTAATATTGTGCCATATAATCCATGATAGAAGCCTCAAACAATCACATAAAAGGCATACCTTTACTCATGAAGAAGACCTAGTGCATATCATTTCAGACCAACAGACCAACCTGGTGCATATCATCTTCAACAAACAAGAGATATCATATTTTTCAAGTCATTTTCACATATCCACGACTTTCACACTATCAACTTGAAGATGTGTGTGCTTTGCTCCACTACAATCTGCATATGTCCATGTCTTTCTCCACTGTAACAGATGGGTAACCTAAAAAATCTAACAACATTAAACTTTTCACTTTGCTTCCCTTCGCTACCTCAAACTTCACTTCCTTAGATATTCTACGAAAAATATTTACCAAAAGATCACTTGAAAGATAGATAATGATTGAACTTGTGTGTGTAAGAATGAGAGGCTTCTTAAAGTGTAGTTATACTTGTCCAT
>CBVK0100871782.1:0-17334 GCA_900067695.1 Picea abies | reverse complement strand
ATAACAACACTATAATCAAACATTCATCATAATATAGTCACAACAATCCATGTGAATCATTCGATCATGGAAACTTTCAGTATTAGAGGAAAATAAGATGGAGTAAGAAAGTTGACTTATATTAATCAAGATGTCTCAAAAAAAAAATACATAACTAGAGAACCAGTGTTCTTCATAAAAATATTACAATAGTAGGAAGCATATCTCAACCATTCAACCTTAAAAAAATATCAAAACTACATATATATAATGAGAATTTTTGCGACCACCAAGAGCATGATAGGGCCCCTGCATTCAAAGTTTCCAGTAGATGCCCACTCTGTCAGACTGTGTAGGTATTCTCATGTCAGACCCAAGCCTGAATCAATTATGATTTCTAGAGAAAAAACCATCCAGGATGAAACTTTGATTGGACAGTCTGTCTTCATGGTTTCTCTGTTCAACTCTTTCAATTTATGGTGCGAGACAAGGTCTCAATTTTCAGCACTATCTTCAATAACTTCTTTCATTGGGATCAGGACAATGTCTGACACCCATGAATGCTTTTAGGTGATGCCTACGACTTCTTCAAGTCAATATTGACACCTCGAGGCTCTGAAAATCTTCCCCTGTGATCAATATAAGCGTTGTGGGTGCTAAGCTCCCTTGTGGACCCATCCTTCATTGATATGACCTCCAGCTGTGACCAATCACTTACTCAAAAGGTGTGTATCAAGATTTCACATCTCAAGAAGTTGAAGGAATACTCACCTCCCTTCTCCTAATTTTCGATGTCGCACGTGCCTTAGATCGATAGTCCACGATTTCTGTGATCCAACGAATGGGATTGACTTGCGAGTTCACCCTTCATGAGTCCTCATGATTCTTCCCTTTGAATTTTCTGCTCTATGAGTCAGCAAAATGCTGATCTGGTGCCACTTGTACTGCTTGATCAAACGACCCCTACTGATTTTAGGTTTCGGGAGTTTAGACCTTTTGACAAACCACTTAGAAACATTTTGAACTCCCGATTCCCGTGATTATTTCCCATCGTTGATCTCTCCTAATGAGATCCACAGACCATATTAAAACTTGCTCAACCTTTTTGAATTAATGTTTATGGCTACAAAATTTGTAAACAAAGGCTTGGCCGAGTGGTGGCAATGACTAAGATAAAAAAGAGATAAGTGTTCAGATTTAGGGTAAAGCGTAGAGCTTCAGGCCAAGGCCTTTCATGCAAAAATTCAAGGGAAAACATGTCGTTCAAACAACAAAAGGGAAAGATTCGAAGACCTGGCTGGAAAAAGATAGAGAGACTAGGCAAGGTTACAAAAATGGGTATATCGATACACACCTATAGCCCTTGAAAACTTTATGTGATAACAAGAAGTAGTTTTAGGAATTAATTATATTGAGAAGAAAAAGAAGGGTGCATTATTATTTTTGTTTGATTTTAAAGGTGGAGAGATGAGAAGACAAATATTTCTATGTCAAAGGTCAGATAGTATTACGAAGAGAAAATATGAAGCTCATGAACTTTTTTTATGAAATCATTGTAGCAAAGTTGAGAGTAAGACGAGATGGCAATTTTAATGCATTTAACATTTGACAAGTTCATTGACATCAAGTTTTGTAATCACTAGTATCCATTGAATATTGTATGTAATGTTCTGAAGCCTAAGAATTAATAGACTAGTTATATTTTAGTGTTGAACCTCAATTTTGTGTTAAATTATTTCATTTTACGTAGTTAGGTGGATGCTAGATTTTATTTCCAACACTCCCCCTACAATAAAAAATCCACTAAATTGACAAATAGGTACATCTATAACCTTTTTCAATCTCGAGTGCTTCTCCTCTTTGAACACCATACCTAGAATATTGTCAAGGAACCTATATTCTCCTCTAACAACCTTTTATTTTAATGTTCTTTGATGACTGCAACACATGAAATAGTGAAATCATTAGAATAGTTGGATAACTTTTCTATTGGCTTCATCAATAGAGTCATGAAAGAAGTGTGCTTCTCTGTCACCATTGGTTCCACTTGTTCTATGCATTTTTTCATTAGTCGTCCAGCCTCTTCAAACATAAGATTAAGAACAACACAGACTTTGAATAAGAAACATACCATAATCAAAATTCTAGACAAGAAGAATATATTTAAAGTGCCAATGAAATTGAAACTTAAAAGAAAAGGAATAACCAGGTGTTAGGATATTTAAACACTTAAGATTTAATTAAGATCAACTTGGTCTAATATGTGTTTAGGTAAAATGTGTTTCTTTATTGTGCATTTGTAATTATCTAATATGATGGTCATGATTATGTTATAGACATAAAGTGATCCAACAATTCAACTTCTTATTGATAATAATGACTATATATTGATATGTGGCTTAACACTTGATTGGTCGATGATATTAATTTTAAAAGTATGGAGAATTGTTTGTTGATGATCAATTGTGAGAAATGCATTTGAAAATTATTTTCCTTTTGAATTAATATATTACCTCAATTGTTCTCTTTGGTTGGGGCCATGGAGTGTTTCTTTCTTTGAGGTTTTTAACCAAATAATAAGTTGGTGTAATGATCTTTGATCTATTTTGTGTGAAAGGTTTTCTTAAGGTGTTTGATTTATGTGGACATACCATGTTTCTTGAACATGGTATTATAGCCCATATGAAGACCTTCTCCCATTGTTGATTGACATCCTAAACCTGTGTTTCTTTATCCATCAAAATACTTCTTGATTCCATTTTTTTTAGCATTTTTTGGGCTAGGAGAACCATTCCAATGCATCTAGAGCATTATTTTAATTGGTAAATACTTTTCCTTTCACCTGAAAGGGTTTATGATTTCCCAAGATATGACCATTGATCTCAGATTCATATGTTTACAATTGGGTGAAATCACGAAGGTGGGCTACACTTTCGTGACAATCAGGTCTTCAAAATTCCGAAAAACATTTTTTCGGCCGAACTAATAATCTTTTTCCGCTGAAAGATATTATTTTCGGCCGAACTATTTTTCGGTCGAAAAAACAAACGTCAAATCGAATGGTGCAATAACCTCCCCCTCAATTTGCATGTACAAATTTGGTCGGCCGGATATTTTCTTTCCGGTAATATGTTTTTAGCCAAACAATTGTTTGACCGAACTATATTTCGGCCGAAAAATAGTTTGGTCGAACTATTTTTCAACCGAACAATTATTCAGCCGAAAGATTGTTTATATACTAACCACACATTGATTTTGGAATGTTTTACAAAAATTTGTTCTCGTATGCTGCTGTGTGTTGTCATTTGTTGTGTGTATTCGTTGTCGTGAGGAGGTCGCGAGCGCAACGGACGTGAGCGCATCTGTGTGTATTTGTTGTCGTGAGGAGGTCGTTGGGAGGTCGTTGAGTGCACGGACGTGAGCGTGTGTGTTGTCATTTGTTTTGTGTATTCGTTGTCGTGAGGAGGTCACCGGGAGGTCGCGAGCACAACGGACATGAGGCGGAGGTCGCTGGGAGGTCGTGAGCGTCGAGGTCATCGAGAGGTCATCAGCGTCAGGGTCGTCGAGAGGTCGTGATCGCTGGGGATTGGTAAGTTTCTAAACAATCGATGTATGTTTAAAGTAGTTTTTTTAAATGTATGTTTGGACTGTTTTAAGTGTTTATTACTGTAGATTAAGATACCTATTTAGTTTTTCTCCATCGAATCATCCATTGGAGAAAACAACTTCAAGGTCGGTTGATCTTATCAGCTATCACTGCTCTCTTCTAGACAATGTGATAGACGATAGCCGATAATATCATCCACTAATCTTATCGACTATTGACTATCACATTACTTTGTGGGATGGATCTGAGTTTGAATTTTCAGTTTTTCGATTTTGCACTTTTTATTTTTTTTCTAAATTAAACATCTATATATGTGCCCAGTAAGTGATTGGAGCTTTAATGTCTTTGTTGCATCTATGCCTATCACATTATTTAGTTGGGTGTACATCTAGGTTTGAATTTTTTGGTTTGGGTTTTGACCTTCCTGCTATGGCTGACAAGGTTGTTTTACAATTCTGGTTCTGCCGTAGATTTTACCTCACAATGGTTTGTGATTTAGTTCCAATGGATTCACTTTATGAGTCCAATTGAGTATGAAATTGTGGCCACCGGGTTTTTTTGTTGTTCAAAACTTTATGAGCTGTTCTTATTGAGAGGTGATTCTCTGAGAATCCTTGACGTAGGCATGCCTTTGTGTCGATTGCTTGTTGACAAGGTTGTATGAAACAACATGCCTTTGCCCAATCTTTGTACACAATCCTGAGTTTAGTTTATGCTGTTCTTATGATTGAAAATGAAATGCATTATCCGGGATATTCATTTGCATTTTAGAAGGCATTAGACCTGTTACAGTTTTTTGGGGGAAACTTTTTTGGGGGAACTTGTGGTGGAGGGGTAAAATATTCTTTTGGGTATGGAGGATGACGAATTAAATTTCACAAACCAAGATGTCTTTCCTGGCATAGACATGTCCGATGATGTTTCCAGCAGATATTTTATGGGGGGTATTTTTGATGGATTTCTCAAGGATACTCATGTCTGCACCCACATCCACACATGCAATCCTCCTGGCCCTGATAACTCACATACTCATACCTGTTTTCACACTCACACTAGACTCATTTCGGCTTCAGAAGGGGGAGAATCTCTGGATGAGTCAGGGCAGAACAGTTTCTCAAACTCGAAGAAAAGGCCACTGGGGAACAGAGAGGCTGTTAGAAAATACAGAGAAAAGAAGAAAGCTCACACAGCTTCCCTCGAGGGGGAAATTTTGCAATTGAAAACTCTCAATCAGAAACTGATGAAGAAAATACAAAACCAGTCCCTTTTAGAGGCCGAGATAACAAGATTGAGGTGTTTGCTGGCTGACCTTCGTAGTCGAATTGATGGGGAATTGACATCCTGCCTTCATCAGAAGCAGCCTAGAACAGACAAACATGGGGATTCTTTCCTACAGATTATGCCCAGCAGATGTGCCTTAAATTCAGGTAATGCCGATTTGGTTAACCCTTCTTGCAATGCAGATGTGTCATGTCCTCACACTACTTTCCAAAACGAGTGTTATAATGCGAAGAATAAGTGCCAGAGTTTGCAAGATAATGTTCATGCCTCCAGGGGGGTCTCTGTATGTTCTGTATGTTCAGATGGTACTTTGACAAGTATGGTTCCTATTGACATCTCTCCAAGGGAACAGAGGAAAACTGGAGTTGGTTTGTCACAATGCCCTGGTGACAGAAGTGTATCTGGCTGCTAATCTCAAGACGTAATAGTCATAATAATGTGGAACGAAATCCCTAACAAAGGAAATGATAAGAGAGCATAGAAGCTCTGGCTTTGAAAGTTTCAAGCTTCAATAAACACATATATTGGGGAATTATATTTTGCTGTGCTTTGATCACTGAATCCTTGTGTTTAAGTTACCATCATTGTTGCAAATATGAGGATAAAATTGCATGCAGATGGATGGAATTTGTGTTTGCAAGTGAGATAAATATTCTGTTACTTAAAGACCATCATCAGCCATCTCTATTCATTCTCTGCCTCTTGCCTTATTACCTAGGAATCAAGATTCTCCCAATATCTCCCATACAAAACTTTTGAAGGGAAGTCATTCTATAGACATCAAACATGTCTTCCTGATAATACATTGTACAGGGTTTTCAATTCATTGATTAAATCCTTCTACTTTTCCTCTTTATTATCATTTTGCATTTTTGTTAGTCTAGATTGGTTTAGATTTTAGGGGATGAGTTAGGCAGTCTTTATTTTGCTACTTGTACAAACTGCAATCTTGAATTTCATTGATTTTTCTTTGATAATCAGTCGACATGGTTATAATTTGATTTCTTTGTAAAGTGTTGATTCGCTTACAAACTGTATTCTTGAATTCTATTGATTTTTCCTTGATCATAACTGGACATTAATATAATTTGATTTAATTGTAAAGTGTTGATTCACTTGCCAACTATACTCTTGATTCTATTGTTTTTACCTTAATATATTTTTTTCTCTTTGTAAAGAATTGATTCACTTCACTTACCATGTGTATAGTGACTATTTACATGAAATGGTCATTCTTTTTGGACACTGTATGGTAGTATTCTTTGCAATTTGCTATTTTGGTCAAAAATGATCTATTCAATATTTATATGATGAGAACTTGATATTATGTTATTATTGTTTATTTATATGATGTTTATTTATACAATGAGAATTTGATATTTTCAGTGAATGTAACTATGATTAAGTTGGAATTTTTTATTTTGCTGCTATATAGATATAGTTATTTTTTTCAATTGGGTCTAGCTTGTGTAGTTGTGAGATGAAGTGTTATCATCCTTACTCAGTTTTTATTCATGTTTATGACATGTTGAATCAGTTTCTATTCATGTTTATGACATGTTGAATTCATTATGAATAAATTGTTATAGCGGCTTGAACCCTGTTGTTAATTTACCTTGTCCAATAAAAAATCTAAAATTTACTCTAAATACCATCCTAAAAACGAAGAAAGTAACTAAAAATATTATTGCCTGGAAAAAAAATGCATACAACCATCCTTAGCATGATCTCGAGTACCATGAAGTTTTTTTTTTTTTTTTTAATATACAAAAATTGGTCACATGATTTTGAATAATCTATCCAACGAGCGAGCTGTCGGCCAGTAATATGGAGCGATTCCTGTTTTCAAATTGTCTCGGTGAGAGGCAATATCAATGCAGTGGGTGAAATCTTTAACAATTTTGTTTGTATAATTGTTGCCTTCAAGTAAAGTCGTTATTGGAGACTTAAAAGCGCTTTGGGACGGGCTCAAAATTCTATAAAGATATGTTTTCATATTTGTTGTTATCTATGGGAAATAAATGTTTACTTTAATGATTTTAATTAAAGTAATCACATTGAAACATACATTTTATTCAAGGGTTTTAATTAAAGATATTAGAATTTTTTTTTTCCAAGAGGGGTTCGGTAACTATAAGTTTTTAGTATCTTCTAGCACATTACAGATTAAGGGTTTAACTCCTGCTGCTACCACTCTAGCACATTACAGATTAAGGGTTTAACTCCTGCTGCTACCACTATAACTTCTTTCAATCTCATGTAGAGTCAGCGTCAAGAGGTAAATTGGTGCCTTACATAGGGTTGGGGAAATAAAACTAGCATAATCCCTGTCGTGACCCAATGCATCCAAATTGTTCCTTATTGAGTCATTTCCAGTTTTCATCGGGGTGATCAACAAAAAAATGTACATTCGTAGGATCACACAAGCCATTCTTCAAGGTCGAATTGGGGTCTCCTAGTGGCAAGCACTCAGTCGAGATTATCAAAGTCATTAGATTGAAATAGAGGTTTTCTTTGATGGTTTTAATCAAAGTCATTAGATTGAAAAATCAGTTTTGTTTAATGGTTTAATAGTGAGATTCGATTTGGGACAACATTTGTTTTAACTTATCAATCAAACTTGATTTGTGATGTAAAACTCATTAGTCAACCTAAAAAAGGTTTTTCTAATTGTTTTAATGAAGTCATTGGAGTCTACTCTACAAAGGTTTTTCTAATTGTTTTAATGAAGTCATTGGAGTCTACTCTACACAAGACTCATTTTGGCGTTCCAATCAAACTTGACTTGTGACTCTGAAAACTCGTTAGTGAACCCAAAAAAAATTAACATGAAAAAATACAAAAAATAGAATATACAAAAACATACAGATTTTTTACATTCAAATTAGATTATACTTGAAGGTTACACTAATTTGAATGTAACCTTCAAGTATAATCTAATTTGATTATTATATCGTCATGCATGGCAATCACCCTAGACCATAGCATACATTATTGAACTAAAATGAACAAATTGTTCAATGTCAAATCTGAAATCACATGGCATAATACATAACACATATATCATTTAAGGTTTGTGGGGCAACCCTTGTTCTCTATCTCATTTTGCTTGAAAAACCTAGTAGACTAATGCACAAACTTGCTTAGAAAACCAAGGAGAAACAAGTGAAAATGAAAGTGAAATGGTTGTTGGCTTTTATAAACAAGGCCCACAACATGACCTATGAGACCTTCTCAAATTTATTTCAAACTCATTGGATCAACCTAGATTTGACTAGACTTGGCCATATCTTGCTAGTTTTAGACCAAATCGACTTGGTTTAGGGGTTTAGTCTAGTCAAATAAAAAAATCATAGTCAACTCGGCCCAGTCTTGTAACCATGGTTTTAACATATTTCAAAAATTAAAGCATTACACAAAACCACATACAATTTCAATATAGAATCACTAGAAAAAATAACATATTCATTGAAAATATATTATCGATTCACTATGGACATGCATACCAAATTCGTGTATCGAGACAAATAGTTCTTTTGAATAATCAAGATGCCCATAGGTCATGTTTATTGCTCAACTTTGTTGCATTCACCAATGTCAAGCTGAATTAGTTATGAGAATGCAACAAGATGACCTAAAAGAGTAAGAGTTGCAAATAATCTCAACTACATATGGTACAAAATCGAAGAGAAGTGGAATATCTTAATGATTAGTTCTATTAGTAATTAGTCATTAAGTAG
The DNA here is from genome assembly GCA_900067695.1 of Picea abies. Taxonomy (NCBI): domain Eukaryota; kingdom Viridiplantae; phylum Streptophyta; class Pinopsida; order Pinales; family Pinaceae; genus Picea; species Picea abies. The sequence goes on along the minus strand of CBVK0100871782.1, from coordinate 8,727 downwards.
TTAGCTATAATATATATTAAAATAAAAAGGGAGACATAGTTAAACATAACGTCCCTATTCTATGGGCCTATATAAAGAAGGGAGTCTATGTAGAAGATATCATATTTGACAATGGAATAATAACTTTTCTTATTGTTCACTTTCTATGTTATTCCATTCTATATCTACATAGAAACATTAGAACAACAAAATTAAAGAGTTCACACTAAAATTGCACATGTATTTGAACCAAAGAAAACCCTTTTCCAAGTAACAAAACTACAAGAATATATTAATTGAGAGAAGTTTAACATGGTTTTTTTTATAAAAGAGTATTGTGGTCTTGCACTCTAATGTTGGCAGCAAGGATTTACATCAATTTTTTATGGTGCATCATGCTATCACTATATCGTCTTTCCTTCCTTTGTTATTCATCTATCTTTGTGTCTATAACATACTCATCAATCTTTGTGCTCCGTTGAGGCTATGGGGTACTCCATAACCAGCAAAATCACACCAAATTTTTACTCGGATACCATTGGCAAGCTCAATGTTTTGATACTAAACCAATTACAATATGCATGCATGCTAATGCAAATTTATGCAAACATAATTAAATAATCAAGTTAAATTATGAACCTATAATTGTATATGATGTCTAATACATGCATTATAAACTAAACAAGCTAAAAAACAATTAAACCCGTAACATGAGCTACAATAATTCTACATATTCAAACAAATCAAGAACTGAAAATTCTTCACTAACTGATTGTAGAAGGACATTCCACCCAACCATAGGCTTTGTGTCACACTTAGTCTCTCTGTAACAGAGGCCACCCTTAGGCTAAGGCTATGAATCCACAATGGTGAATTCTTATGGTTTGGCTTTAATTTCTCTCACACAACCCAATTCCTAGATTTCACAAGTAAATAAAACCAACACTACAACTATCCCACTCAACCAACCCTCTTTATCTCTCACTATGTACCACACCAAGAATGGGATCCCCTTCTTTTCTAAATAGTTCCTTAGGATATCCCTCTCCCTTATAGTGTTCCACCTTAGGTTGGCTAAAGAATCTCTACTACTAATAATCTAGGGATTTTCAGCTATAATTAAATTCCTCTTTATACTAGCAATCATATTTCTCTCATAATTTCCTAGCAGCAATTTCTCAAAGTCTCACGATTGTAAAACTATGGTGTCTTAAGTTCTAAGTAGAAAACTCAAGGAATAATGAACAAGAATACTCACTTACATGCTCAAAATCATAGAATATAGTTGCATGCTCAAAATCATAGAATATAGTTGCATGCAAAGGAGAGACCATGTCCCTTCATGAGAAGCCCACGTATCTCTCTTTTGGCAACTAATCCCAAGGTTAAAGAACTTACGATAATGATAAAGCAAAGGTTTAATAAATTTAAATTTAAATAATATAGGGTAGAAATAAAATAATATTATCCTCACTTGGTCTCCTAAGCCCCCCTTTTCTTTCCCCTCATGGACTAATAGCCCCCATTTCTTTCTTTGTTTGTTTATGCAGTCATTAATGTATTTATAGTGTAGTTCAATGTACATATTACAAGTCGTGTATGTTCAACGTATAGCCATTTCATCATTACATATACATTAATAATCTAGGGATCAAAACTGGAGTATTACATTCTCATGCCCCTTAGATTTGCATCGTCCTTGGTGCAACATCAAAACTATGCACAGTATCAAAAACTTAACATCAAAATTTCAAAACAAATGTGGGTATGCCTCCTGCATGGCATCCTCCGACTCCCATATCACTTCTTCAAGGTTGTAATGACTCCATTGGATCTTTACCTATCTTATGGCTATGTTCCTAAGCAATGTGACCTTTTTGTCCATAATGCACACTAATTATACATGCATACCTCCCTTTGAATCCACCTAAATCAAAGTCTAATCAATAACATGGTTAGGATTAGGTACATATTTTTTAATAGTGATACTTGAAACACATCATGAGATTTTATGCTAGTATGAAATGCAAGTTCGTATGAGAGAGGCCCTATCCTAGCTAAGATTTCAAAAGTTCCATGGTATCTAGCTACCAACTTAAGACAATGTCCCAACTTCAAGGACCTCTTTGCTCTAACTTTTAGGTATACATTCTCCCCAACCCTGAACTCTTTTGGTATTCTCCCTTTGTCTACATAACTCTTTTGCATGTCCTGTGTTGTTTTCAAATTTTACTTGTTCTTGACCATTTGTTATTCCATTTCTTTGAGCAACTATGACTCAAGTACTACTCTATCTATTGGATTGTCCTAACTAACTAGAATATTGCACTCTCTACCATACAAAGCTTCAAAATAACACATCTTCATAGGAGCATGATATTCATTATTATATGAAAATTTCACTAGATCTAAATAATCCTCCCACTTGGAGGGATTGTCTATAACATACATTCTTAACATATTGTCAATCAGTTGATTAACTCTCTCTATTTACCCACCTATTTGTGGATGATATGTTGTACTTAAATTCAAACTTGTTCGAAATCCTTTGAACAACCCTTTCCAAAAGTTGTAAGTAAATTTTAGGTCTATGTTTGAAACAATTGCTTTTGGTATCCCATGCAATTTGGCAATGTCTTGCATGTAAATATCTACTATATTAGTTGCCTCATGAGATGACTTAATTGGAATAAAGTGAGCAACTTTTGTCAACTTGTCCACCACTACCATGATGGAGTCTTGTTGACTTTTTGTCTTGGCCAACTTAGTGATAAAATCAATGATTACCACTTCCCATATCCATCCCGCCAACTTAGTGATAAAATCAATGATTACCACTTCCCATATCCATCCCGGTATTGGTAATGGATGTAGAAATCTTGTTGGATGTCTATGCTCAACTTTTATTCTCTGACATTCCATACATTTGACTATATACTCAACAATGTTTTTCTTCAGTTTTGGCCAAAATATTTGTTCCTTACTACTGCACTTGTCTTTTGATACCCAAGATGTCCAACATATGGAACATTACACATTTCATTTAATACAAGTTTCCTTAATTCACAAAATTTAGGAACGTAAACTCTATTTGTATGCATAAGGATTCCACTACCTTCCAACTTGTAATCTTCATATTTATGTTGTACATTTTATGTCGTAATCCTTCTTTTCGCTAGAGGTAATGTCCATTTGAAATAAAATCTTCCAAAATTATCTTCTTCAAATATGATTTATATGTGCTAATGGCTATGGCATGCATTACATGTATTTTTATGTTGAGTGTGTCAGTGACCTTGTTCTCTTTCCCTCTAATATGTTTGATATCAAAATCATATTCACAAATAAATTCTAGGCATCATGTTTGCCTAGCATTCAAAGTTTGTTGTTCAAATAAACATTTCATATCATTATGATATATTCTTAGCTCAAATTTTCTCCCCATCAAAAAATGTCTCCACATTTTCAATGCATTCACAATGGCAGTGAGCTCTAATTCATATGTGATATAATTATTCTCATGCTCCTTAAGTTTTTTGGATTCATAAAAAAACCACATGCCCATTCTTGGTAAGAATTCCACCAATTCCCTCCTTGCAAGTATTTGTACATACGACAAAATCTTCAGTTGGATCAGCGATCTTGAGAATGGATGTACTAGTGAACAGTTCCTTTAACAATTGGAAGCTTTCCTCACACTCCAAAATCCATTAAAATTTAATTTCTTTCTTCTATAAATATGTGATTGGATGTGCAATTTTGGAGAATCCCCGTATGAACCTTCTGTAGTATCCAGTGAGTCGTATGAATGGCCTTACCTCTAATATGTTCTAAGGTGTAGGCCATCCCGTAATAGCTTCAATCTTCTGGATTTACTATTATTCCTTCATCATAAATGATGTGTTCCAAAAAATTAATTTACCTCTCATAAAAAGAACATGTGTTTAATTTAGCATAAATTTGATGCTCTCTTAACAGTAGTAGTACTAACTCAAGTGCTCTTCATGCTTTTTCTCTAATTTTGGGTAAATAAGAATGTCATAAAGGAACACAATAACAAACTTATCCAAATATCAAACCAAATGGCACCACTACAAACTCATAGTATTCGTATCTAGTTTTGAAAGTTGTCATAGTAATCTCTTATCCAAATCTAGTTTTGAAAGTTGTCTTCCTCTTTTATCCTTACCTAATGGTAACCTGATCTCTTTTATCCTTACCTTATCGTAACCTGATCTCAAATCTTTACTTCTCTTAGTTGATCAATCATCAGTTCTAGGTAGAGGATATTTATTCTTCACAGTGGCCTTGTTCAACTCTCTGAAATCAATGCACAATGGTGCAGGCGACAATACTTTTCTTCTCCACATGCAATAGCGGTATAAACTACAGTTATAAATTGGCTGGCTCTCCAAATATTGGTCAAACTCCAATCATTTTCACCCAACATTGTAGTGGACTTCCAAACAATCCAACGCATTACATTAGATCTGGAATCGTTTGTTGCGTATCGTTTTGTTGTTCAAGATTACAACAGAGGTTTCAGATGGAATTTGAGAGGAATAACGCATTCCTGTAGCAAACCACTTAACCACACTACCCCAAATCGCAACACTATTTATAAAATGGATCTCGTCGCTTTCAATTACGTGCAGAGACTGAACCTCACTCAGAGCAATTCAAGAACACAGGGATTCGACCATTGGCTTCCACAGGTAATGCAGAGACTCTTTTTAAATGTGTTTAGCACACAGAGACTAAAATAAGTAACTCCACGGAGATTTGGTTATGCTCCCATTCACTCACAAACACGGAGAATACTCATTGAAATAGAGAATTTTATTCTTATTCCTTCTGATCATAAAATCAATACACAAGACCTCTCACAACTTCTCTAGTTTCTCCTTATTCCAACCCCATTACAATCGAAATTACATAAATATATAAAAATCATTAAGTCTATCCAGATCCACCAGAATAGGATCTACGAGCTAAAGATAGTAAATGCCTTATCTCTTCTAACTGAGCGATACAATCAAAGAGACTAAATATCACTATTATTGGAATGTCATCACAAACTGATTTAAATCAAAACTAACTTCTAAATTAGAAAATAGATTATGACTTTCTAGAAGTCATCAAACTAGAACTTAGATTGATGCCCCTACATCACACAACCTCAAAATTCCATCTTTTTTCTTCATGAAAGTACTAGTGCTTCCCAATGAAATACACTTTGGCATATGTAACCCCTCTTCAACAATTATTCCAAATACATTTGTGGCTCCTTCAACTCTAGTGTACTCATTCTATAGGTATTTTTAGAAACTATGGCAACTCCAAGCACCAAATCAATAGAGAAATCAATGTCTCATTTAGGTGGCAACTTTGGATTTCCTCAAATACATTTAGAAACTCTTGCAACAATGGAAAGTCCTCAAGACTTGTGATTTTTCACTTTTTTTGGCTCTTCCACATGAGTTGCATACAAGTGGCACCTTTTTCTAAAGCATCTCTTCAACTATAAAGATAAAATCTCCCTTGTAGAAATAGGCCTTGGAATGCATTTCACTATTGTGTTTTTTTCCTTCTTTGTCAAGACAAGTAAAAATCTTATTATGACAATCTAGAACAGCATGATGTACATTTAACTAGTGCATTCCAGTGAGGACATCATAATAACCAAGGGGAAATACCTTCAAATCTATAATTGTATTGACTCCATTCATATTTGATGGGGAATCTTTGTTATCTCATTGATTTTCTTTTTTGTCCCAGTGGCCAATTGAACCAACAATGTTTTATAATGTTTACTTATCTTCCATTGAAATCTTTCAACCAAATTAGGAGCAATACAACTATGAATTGCTCATGAATCAATTAATATTTCAATAGGTTGCTTAGAAATCCTACCTTCAACCTCAAATCATGTTTGATTCAAATTATTTGCTTGTCAATTATCCAACACTGCATAGATTTGGGTAGATTCCTTGCCATGTTATCCATTGTAGTAGTTGCTTAAATGTATTGTACAATCCTTATTATGTTTCCAAGGATGATTTTAAGGATGGAAATTTATTTTAAAATGTAGAAACCTTGACAAATCTTAGTAATCCTTCATATGCCAACTATAAATCTTTGGCGATATTTTTGTAAAAATATTTAAATTTCTAAGGGTTCTGTATAGTTTGTATAAAATTTTGGTGATTTTTAAGGTAAAATAATTTTATCCTATAGAATTTGGGTGAATCATTTTTAGAATAGCGAATCTATAGAATTTGGGTGAATCATTTTTAGAATAGCGAATCTTTTTTTGGGGAAAAAACATTGAAAATTAGCCCATTGAAAATCCATTGTAGTAGTTGCTTAAATGTATTGCACATTCCTTATTATGTTTCCACACTATGGCAAATCTCTATACATATCATCTTCCCCATCTTGGATTCACTTGGGGCTAGTTGGATCTACTTATAAGTATTGGAGATACCTCGAAAGAAGGGGGCTTGGAACCCTTATTTTTCTAATCTTGTTTTTCCTTCTTATCCCTCCAAGACTTCTACAAATTTACTCTACCTTTGCTATAATGGTCATACAAGTATTTGGCATTACCGGTTGTCTCTCAAGACTCTTAGGTTCATCAAATTGTATTTTATCCTTGTAAAATAATGGTAAACCACTTAAGAAACATTGTATCTTGAATTTCTCATCTCTAATATAACCAACATACATCAACATCTCTAAAATATTTTTCTCATACTCCTTCATAGTCATGTTTCCCAATTGAGTTCAAAAAACTCTTTCATTTTATCATCATATTAGTGCTAAGAAAAAAAAAATTGTTGGAAATGTTTCTTAAATTGCTTCCGAGAAATCCTCATATCATTGTTATGCTTGACTTGTTCCAATTGGTCCCACAAAATTGAATCTTTCCCTTGTATATTGTAGATGACAATTCTAACTTCTATGTTGTTAGATAAGTAGTTATGCAAGTGGAAATACATCCTCATTCCCAATAACCATGCTTCAACAGCGTCTCCCCTTTTGTTTTCACCATTGAAATTAGGTGGCTTAATATTCCTAAGTTTGTATTGCAAATATTTTTTCTTATGTCTTCTTCTTTGATGTCTAGCTGGATATACTTCTAGGCTATTCATTGACTCATCATAAGTATAGGACTATTTCCTTGAGTGAGGTAGAGAGTAATGATACTTCCAATCCTTAGTAGCACCTCTAGAATGTTTGCATTTTTCATAAGACTATCTCTTTGAATGAGCTCTACCTTCTTCTTTGTGCCTTAAACCCAATCCATTATTTATCTTCTTCTATATCTAATTCAAACTTTGCACTAAATGAGTATTTAGTTGATTATGCCTCTTTTGAGCTTTTATTATCTTCGCATTATCATCTCTACAATTCTAAACTTCCATCTTCAAACTCCTCATTGATTCTACCAATTGTAATGGCTCAATATTTTCTCCAAGCTTATCAAACTATGTTTCTTCATTTCCCACACTAATATTCAATCCTTTGATCTCTTCTTCATGACTATAAGGATTTTGTCCATTTTGCATACTTCTTCTTCAATTATGGGCTTGAACTATTCCTGATGTAACATTGTATTTGTAAGAAGTGTTCATACAATTGTACTTGTTAGATCAATTTCATTTCCAAAATCTGTAAAATTCTCTTATATACTCTAGAAATTATCCACACTAATCATTTTTCCTAGTTTTAGGCTACAAGCCCCCTCTTATAGAATTATGGGAAATTCAATAATTATCTTCTAGAATATGAATCTTCAGGCCTATTCATCTTAGAATATATTTACAATGAATGTAAGCATGCCCCAAATTGACTTTTGAGTCAAAAGATACAACCTTCTGAAGTTACCATTTTTGCCCAATTTTCTGCATTTCTCTTACAGATGCAATTAATGTCAGAAGGCAACTTTTTCCATCCGTAAAATGAAATCCAACAAGGACCAAGAAAATTTGTCTATTAGGTGCAAATAGTACTTTTGATTTTCAACATCCAGCATCCTTCATTTTGGTGATCCAACACTCTAGTCAATTTTTACATAATTACGGAATTGTCAACTTTTCCCTTTTTGCACTTTTCCATACTTGGAATTTTTGGCTAAAACTGATATGTTTCAAACGGAGCAAAACTGAAAAATTTCACTACGACAAATTTATCCATATTGTTGAAAAGATTAAAATTGAGCAAGGAAATTTTTTCAGTTTTAATGTTTTAGGTCACTTTTCCTCCAATTATAGTTCCCAAAATCACCAAAAATTCTTTAGAATAGTGGATTTTGACCTATTTCAACTCCACTCTAGAGCCCTTAGAAGTTATCCAAACCCTCCTGCTCTTTGAAAACCACTAATTTCCATTTTTTTTAAATTTTGGGACTAAATATGCAGACCCTCCTCACTCGCACTTTTATAGTCCTTGTCATTGCAAACTTGCACCTGAAATTTCTCCTAATTTTGACCTTATCTACTCCTATTATGGCCAAAATAATATTTTAGCTCAAGACTTCCTTTTATATAAAATTTTCTTTTGTTGTCGTGGCATCTTGTTGATGTGGCATGACACACATGCACTGATGTGGGGTCAGTGTTCACATGTCATTACCTATAAACATGTTGTCACCTTCCCTAGCCTCCACATCATCTCCTTCATATCATCATCATCACGGCCCTTTAAATCCTTATATGTGTGTGTGTGTACTTTATTAAATTAAAT